>VXBI01002031.1:386028-484465 GCA_013397375.1 Toxostoma redivivum | reverse complement strand
ACAAAAAAAAAAAAAAAAAAAAAAAAAAAAAAAGGAAAGTTAAAATAAACTCAACAAAAACAATTCTGTCAAATGATAAATTTCTGTCTGCTTTCCATATTCAATGTCACTCAAGGTTGCAAATATATTTTGCCTTTTGAATAGTGAGAAAAATGACAGAAAATTTTTGACACGTAACAAGTCTGCCACGTTAGGTCTGACAAAAGTTCAATGTTATCAAGCCTATCAATCCATCTGTAATGACATGCTGTAGGCAATTCAAAAAAATAAAAATGTGATGTTTGCTACTGCAATGTTTCACGTTTATTTATAGAGCCAATGTTGCAACACAAAAACATTATCCATGGGACATACTGGATGTGAGCCTTCAATCTTGCCATGGGAAAAATAATTGAAAACACCTTGCATCTAGATTAACTTGATATCAACTTTATATATGATATGTCTAGCATACATGTGAGGGGAAAAAATATTCCACAATATATTTTAAATCCAGTAGTAAGTTAAGATGTGGATTGCTTATATGTGCCCATGTCCCACACTCCCTGCACTCGTGGTATAACAGAACAGAACTACATGAAAAGATGTCTTTTCTCCAAAAATCTTATAAAATATTTGATATGGAAGGGAGCATACCCTTTTTCATGAAGCAGACCACCTTTGCCCAATTAACCCTGCCTAGGAGCTACATGCTAAATAGAGAAGGACAATTCCAATCCCTTCACTTCTCTCTTCTTATTAATGCTATTCTATCTGAAAATGTCACACATCCTCATCTCCAGGGAAAACAGCCCTTCACCAAATTTTTATGAAAATGTAGATGATTTCAGATTTCCTGCAAATAAATGGAGGCTTTATCTAAAAGCAGACACTGGACTAAGTGGTTTTCACTGGTAATTCCAGCTTGAAATCTAACAGCAGCGACCTGCTCTATCACTAGCTCTCAAAGGTAGGAAGCAGATGAAGAAAAATCAGTGTGAAAAGCAGAAATATGTATTGGCATTGAGGCAGAAGCCTCCTCTCCACTGAGATGTTGGTGAAGGCTGCAGCTCTGCAGGGTCTCCACCTGCAGCATTCAGCATCCCCAAAATCCAGTGAGGGATTAAACCTGCCCTGAGCACAGAACTGGCCTGAGCTGGGGAAAGAGACAGCACCTGCACAAAGCAGGAGCTCAGCTCTGCAGCAGGAGACCATGGACTAAAACACCATCTAATTTTGGCAACAGTTTGTGTGTTTAGATCAGTGGAACACAGCAGTTAACTCACTGCCTACAGGTTAAGGTATTTTTATTTTCCCCATACAACAAGTTTATGCCATATTCATTAATATAAAGACTAATTTTTAAGATAACAAAAGGAATCTCCTAACTGCCACGCAATATTTATAACCCATTTTCTATATTTATCAGCTGTATATGAGGCAGCCACACGCAAAGTTGCCATTTGGGTGCCCAGCTCTGGAGCTAACCCGTGCTCTGACCCGTGAGCCACTGACTCCAGCACGTGTCAGAGCTCCCTGGACTTGTAATAAACCACTGAAGTGGAATAAAATCTGTAAAATCATTCCCATTGTTATTGCAATCCTGCCTGAACAAAGCCCACCAGCACGGAGTGAGGAGGTGATTTTGATTAGTTTAAAAGCATTAGGGTAACACACCCTGCTGCAATCAGGGGCCACAGCAACCACAATGTATTTATTTAGAGGGAAGACAACATTTCATTAACACTTGGGACCTTCTCCTGAAGTCTGTGATGAAGATTTCAAGAATCTAAATGTTAAATACCTATAAGAAAGCTGTTTGATTTCTCTCTCTAAGAGGGACTGGCAGCTTATATTGACTTTCATAGCAATTTAGAGATGTAAATTCCTAACTCAGAAAACACAAATGCTGTTGGGCGAAATAAACCAAACCAAACCCTCATAATGGTTCGGATCAAAGTCTAAATGTAGCTTACCATGTGCATCTGAAATGCTCCTAGAAGTGAACTTTAATATATCTGAGTGTCCGGTATACAAAGGTGTAGAACTGCAACTATCTTACAATTTGCTTTTATAAGGAGGTATTAATAGGCAAGTGTCTGCAAACCACAATGTCCATTTGACAATTTCTCTTAAATTGATCTAAATAATTGAAATTAATTTCTAAAAAAATTCTGAAGATCCAAAAATTAAGTACCTCCTTAAGTTTTACACAGTTCGTTTTTTTTTCTCCTTTAATTACAGCTTGGATGGTCTGCAACCAAAACCATATGTCTAAAAAATCCTGAAACCTGAGAAAGTTGATTTGAACTTCAAAAGCCACTCACTGCTACAATGCAACACAGCTCACACGAGCACACATATCAACATTACACATAACTATAATGTAATGAACAAATACACTGGACAGGCTGCCAGGCACAACACTCGCACCCCAAAGACTGCATTTGTCTTTTTCTTGGTTTCCTGAAAAAGCTTTGCAGCAGTTGTCTTTGAGCAGTAATTGTCTCTAAAACATAAATTACATACATCACTTCCAGCACTAACCATAAATTATCTGCCTGAATAGCAAACAAAGCTGCTCGTTCTGATAGTCAGCGCAGCCCTGCCCGGGTATTGATTAAGCACTCTCAATGCTTTATTAGGTTTTCTTCCCCCACAAAGTCAATACCAGGATGAATATTTCTTCTTGGGCCGTTATGAAGTATCGTAAATCTGAGTCATTATTAACAAGCGCCTGATTAGTGGAGCAAACTTATCTGAGAGTTTGGCACAGGCTCCTGGAGCGTCACCTCCCAGCTAACACCCATCACTGCCACTGCCTCTGCTGGCAGCTGTGATCCTTGAGCTTCCACAAGTTATCACCTCCTTTTTCCTTTTTTTTTTTTATTTTTTTTAATTAGAGAAATTACTGCTGCACTCATTCCTCTTTATCCCCATGTCACATTCCCAAATGCAGAGAGCATCCGTCACATAACGAGTGTGGCCTCGTTCCCCAGGGATGTGGGCTCTGCCATGGTTTGCTTTCTTTTCTAAAAAAATTCATTTAATTCAACTTAGATGCAGAACCAAAAGCAAACAAAGCTTCTTGTTAAACACACTTAGCCAGCATTCATTTCTCCTTATTAAAATCATCATCTGAAGAAAATAAAACAAACACATTCATCAATCATTTGCACTTGCTCGCATTAAGAACAATTCCTTTGAAGTCAGAATAAAATCCTTTAGGGAGAAAATACAGTCTCAAAGTATAAATAGGTGAAACCACAAGCTCTTAAAGCCCAAGATGCTGGTACATGGACCTGCAGTTCATCTGTGCCACTACAGAGAACACACTGTACCTGCTGCAGGTAGAGATGGCCCCTTCTACCCCAAGCTCTCCTACACCAAAGACCACACTCAGTCCTGAAACTGGCACTTAAAAGTCTTTTAAATTCTCTGTCCCTGTCGTGGCAGTCCTCCATAACCATATACATGCCTGCTCACTTAAAAATTTTTCTTCTTTTTTATTCCTAATGTCCTGCATATTGACAACATTTTGCAACAACAACTTCCAAAATCAAACTGTTACATGAAAAAACATCAGCTTTGATTTCTTTTGATCTCTCTTTAAAATTCTCTATCAAGCAGGCACTATTTCCTAGAAGTGAAATGCAGGACCTAGATGATGCCCGAAGTTTTTCCTCTGTTCACTAACTAGAACTAAATTGTGAGGTGGAGTTGGGAGAAGGTCTATCACAGCACAATGAAATCCTGTAATGGTGCTCATTTTTAAACTATGTTTTCCCAGGCAAGGTATGAATAATGCAACCAAACACCCCAGAACATCTGAATAAAGCAACACCAGCCTAGCGGATGCTAATTGGCAGCAATTGGCGCTGATTGTGGAGTGCGGCTGGAGCTGTGATTACAAACAGAGCTGATGCAGCCAGCCCAAACCTCAAGTACTGCTGCTGCAATTAAAGATATTTTATCAAATTAGACAAGTGTTTGCTTTTCCCTGCTATGATGGTTATGAGCAAAACATAAAAGAAAGCCTGGCTGGCTGTACAGCACCTTCCCCACATCAGAGCTCTGCTGAGATGAGATTCTTTCTGCTTTGACTTTTTATGCCACAAAATGGAACCCTTTCAGAAAGAATTCAGGGCTCTGCAGTGACATCCTTAAAAGCCCTTGGTTTTGTCTACAAGTGCTTTTGCCCTAGAAATGCAGTCTCTTTGCAGTGTACCTGACTTCAGCACCAACAAGTGCTGGTTATGCACACACACAAACATGGAAAGGCTTTGAACTTTCCAGGGCTGATTCCACAATGTAAGCCCTTAGTATTTTTGCAGGCAGGTAAACACTCTTCAATCATCATTTCCAAGGCAGTGACCAGAAGTGAGGCTTCAGGACTCCTAGCAACTGGATTGATGTTTTGAGTGCTAAACCCCAAGTACAAGCCTCACAGTTGACTCCAGCCAAGCCAAGTCCTGGTGCCCAAAGGAGCGTTCACAAAATGCACCTTTTTGGAACTCCAAACATCCTTGCACCCTGCTGCCTTCTGCTTTCCTGGGGGAGGAAGTCAGTAAACCACTTGGTTATGAACTAAGGCTGGCTCTTTGCTAATATTTTCTATTATCCCCAAATCTTCTTTCTTGATCTCAAAAAAATTTACATTTACTTCTTTCTCCAGCTTCCTGTAAACATCTATAAATCAGGTCAGCAGAACTGAAGTAAAAAGGATATAGAAAAAAACCTAATGTGCTGGGTCATTTCTAAAAGCTTAGCATTGACAGTAATTTTTACGGATCTCCAGGAGCACCAAAAAAAAAAAAAAAATCAAGGCTATGTAAATGTATTGAGGTTTTTCAGGCCAAGTGCCAGCCAGTGTCATATAAAAGTGTGAATAGTGTGAATAACCTGAAGATACCCATGGGTTAGCCAGTGCCAACATCTTCAGGACAAAACACAAGCTCAGAGACCACAGCACTGGCATCAAAAAGGAACAGCAAAGAAGCAAAGGCAGCACTTTGTGTACTCTGCTCAACCTGCACTTTTAAGGGATTTATGATGTCAGGTCTGATGAAGAGCACGGCAATGATCCAACACAGCAATAACAAAACCAGAGATAAAGACAGATGTGAACACTGGTGATGCCTTTGAGGCTCCCCAGGATGAAAGGTGAACGAACAATTTCAAACAGGAATAAATGCTTATTCCAGGTAAAACCTGTAAGGATGGGTCAGATTCTACCAATTTAGTGGTGGCATACCACGTGCAATGTGGGGTGTTGAGAAGCTCTGATATAATATTAGCAGAAAATCTGTGTACAGCAGCAATCTGAGTTTGTGACAGCAGGAGTGTGAGAGGATGAGCTCGAGCCAGCAGGATGCAGGAACAGGGAACCAAGAGCTGCAAGAACAGCTTATCTGGAAATCAGCTTCCAAACATTCAGGGAAAGGACACAAATCACAGCTTTAGCTTCTAGCTGCAGGAAAGACAACACAGAAAAGTCATGTTGAAAGTGTAGAATAAAGTAGTGTTTATTCCAGCTTTGTCCCTGTCTACTCTGCCCTCAGAAGAACTCATCAATCTGAGTAAGATAATGTCTCCTTTTGCAGAATAAATGTCTCAAATCCAGGAGTGTCCTTGTGTCCACTGCAACACTGTGGGAAAGGGACACCTGAAGCCCTCCACAACCAGTTTTGGTGCTTCAATCCACACCAGGGCAGCTCTCCCTGGTCCAAAGCGGTCCCTGATGCAGCAGTGGCCAGGACTGCAGGTGATGAGTGATGGTGCTGCTACAGGGCAACCTCCCAGAACAGAAATTGTCAAATGTCCTGCCCACAGGTATCAGTGCAGGACCAGAACCCCAAGCCCAGAGGTTGCAGCTTAACCTACAAACAGGCTGAATGTTACAATAGTATGGGGTCTGAGCAAGCTGACAAATTAGGCAGCTTAAATTTCAGGGCATTCCTATTGTAATAAGCCAGTTCCTTACAAACTGTGCTTTTTCATAATATAATTAACCCCAGCACTAAGCATGTGAGCAAATGAGTTCATTTTTCACATGAATAATGAAAACCTTTTCTTCTTTCTTCTCTTTTCTTTTCCCAAACCATTACGAACAGAAATGAATATAAAAAATTTCTCAGCAGAGAAAAGATGATGTGTGCTGGCTTCTAGTTTAGAATAGGAATTCATTATGGAGATTTAAATGGAAGCTCCTATTTTCTTTTCTTATTTTTCTTAATAGTTGTCCTTGCCAGTCTAATCTGAAACTTGGCTCATCATCAGCTCTAGCCTGGGATTAGATCAAACAGCCTCTGCCATGGCCTGAAATGGGTTACATTTCTCTTCCTTCCCATATCCTCCTGAATATTCTCTCCCATCTTTTGTTTTCCATTTCTAGAAGATCTTTCTAGCAGTTCTGTGGGCAGAATTACTCACTGCCCTGACAAAAATCCCGTGCTAACTTTAAATGTAAACTCACTCCACTTCCTACTACAGAAAATAACATTTCTGTCATCATTCCCTGCGTGGCTGAAACACAACCACACAACCAGGTTTACAAGAGACACAAATGGGAACTGGTTATTCAGTTTACACAGGCAGAAGTGTAGGCACAGTCACTGTGCCTTCCAGTAACTCATCTTGTGTGTCAAGGGCAAAGCAGCCCATGGGAAGAAAAAAAAGATTAAACCTTCATCAGTTTAATTTGCAAAGAAACACAAGGGAAGTCATTATTCCCAGAGACTCCATTGCCTGATTTATCTTATGAATTCTTCCAACTTCTCTGACACCAATGGGTGCTCGTTAACTATTGCTTCCTGTGATTACTGCTTCCTGTCCCTGCTGGAGGGGAGTCTCTTGAAAAGGCAGAGATGGCATTGACTGCTGAACAGGAGCTAAATATTGCAGAGAGGTCTGAATCCTGCTCATCAGAAACAGCAGCCAGGTGAGCATCCTTTAACTGGAAGGGAATTCCCACTAAGGAATTTAACCAGGGCATTTAAACTTGAATATGGAGTTACATCGAGCTTGAAAAAAAGGGATGTACAAACCATTAACTTTCATGCAGATTTCACCAGTGACAAGCTCCAAGCACAGATCTGAAATAGGAATTTCTCTTTCCAGTTAAATTAGCAATGAGGAGCAGAGCACAGCTGTGATTTCTCAGGGCCTTCCCCAGCAGAAGAGAACAGCACAGAACACTCCTCTAAAACAAATAAATCAGCCCAGCGTGGTGGGGTAAGGCAGGCACTCTGCAGAAGGAACAATTTGGCAGCCAGTTCCCTCAGCCTGACACCAGCATCTGAACCCGGGACCTTCGTGCTCCTGCTCACACATGTGCTCACCACGTGGAGCTGCTGCCTGGGCATGGGGAGCAGGCTCAGCCTCACACCCCAGGAATTCTGCCTATAAAAATATGGGATCCCGAGGTTTTTCCAACAGACCAGTGTCAAAGGTGATCACAGGCAGAAATTAGAGGGCTGAAATTGTTAATTCCACATGGCTGAAATTAATTTGTATCAGAGCAGGAAGAGTCAGTTTCATGTAACCCAAACTTCACGTTCTGGTTCTCAACACAAACTATATTTGCCTTTTAAATCTCTCTGGATGTCAGGCATCTGGTCTTGATGGAAAGCCATGCCCTATTTTTTCAGGGGGTATAACCAAAGAGAAATTTGCATTTATGTTTTCAGTGAGACATCAGCGTCTCGTCAGCTTAAATAATTTAAAACTTCAAAGTTACTACATGATTTGGTCTTTTTATAGATGATCATTTTACACCTTAAAACATGTGCTCCTCTACCTCTCTCCCTGTAAACAGCTGACATGTATTTTCATGTTCCTCACTATTAACAAAATGTGTACTGTAGTAAAATATTACATCACACCACACTCCTATAAGATTGTTTGGTTTAGGATAACAAACTCTGTTTTTTTGAGCAACAGTAAGGTCAAAGTATTAAATTTAAATCTGTTGAACAGAATGTGCATTAGGAATACACTCCAAGTTTTAAACAGCTATTGAAAATGTTCAAAAAATTAAAAACAGACAGCAAAGGACAAATACTACTAGGGAGAGAAAAATTCATACAGAGCCAGAAGGCTGTGTAAAAATAAATACATATCCAGCACACACTTGTGTGCAGCTCACAGAATATAGACAAAGACGAGTATATTCCACAGACACGTGTATTGTTTGGAGTCTGAGTCCTGTTTTCAGAAGAGTGAGGAAGTAAATCAATAAATATGTTTACCTTGATCTTTAGCTAACTCTTACAGACCAACTCATTTAACCAAAGCTCTTCAAACCCAGCGCTGCCAGCTCTTCAGCTGGTGGAAAAACAGTCCTACAATACATGTCAGAGGAATCCAAGGCTGAACAGCCTGGCCTGAGCACTGATTAAAACCAAGATCTTTCCAGCTATATGAATAAAACACCCCCAAACCTGAGCAACAAGGCAGGACTGCGGCAGCAGGTCGATGCCAGTTCACAGCTCAGGTTTCCATGTTTGGAATTTCACCCTTCAGTTCCAATCAAAAAATAAATTCCTCACATTCAACCCAGGCTAATTGCTTTTTTGCATGGAAGAGGCAGCCAAATTCCCTGTGACGCACAAAGGGGAAGTGTGATCTATGAGCAGAGTACATCCACCACAGCGTTATGGATGGTTCTGGAAACGCAGCCAGAAACAGACGTCGCTCCCAACATCGCCGCTGTTGCCAACAGTTACCACCTAATGCTGTCTGAGAGACTGCAGTGATTTCGTGTTCAAAGGGGAAGGCACAGCCTCTGGTGTCTCAGATCCCACGCTGCTGTTACTGCTGGCAGCAGGGAGTTTAACACCTGGAGGATGTTCTGGAGGCGGCCATCGCCTTCCCCACGCGGGATGCAGCCGCTGCCTGCGCCTCCTTGGGTTACTCAACAAACACCAAACCACCCCAAAACCCTGACAGCTGGCTGGCCTGAAGCTTTCTGCTGAAGGAATGAAGGCAGCAAGACCATAAACTATTTCTTAATTACAGGATATTTTAGTTATTAATTTCACTTTTTCTGCCCACACTGCACCACCTCTTTCGCCCACCCAGGAGTGTAAAATTATTAATTTTGCTGGATACTTATACCTCCCAATTTTACTAAATACTTGTATCTCTTCTGCAGGATACCTGCATTATGATAATTAACAAACAGTGAAAAATGCAGATAATGTGTGAGTATTTTTCTACATTTATTTTTTTAAACACAGGAAAGGCGTGAATGGTGGCCAACACACTGGTTATTACACTACTAGGGCAAAAGACCAGAGGCTCAAAGATGGGAGAGGAGGAAATCAATAGTTTAACTTAACAGGCAAACTTCTGCAGAACATAAAGCTAAGAAGGATAATTTGTTAGCATTAGCCAACCCAAAATTATTAATGGAAGTTTTTCAGTTTTTTGAGCATCCAGCCACACCGTAGACCTCTGAAATGCACATCTTAAAACACAGCTCCTTTTCCTTTACATCTTTTTTTTTAGGGATCACCTTCTGAAATTCCTTTTGTGCATTATCAAAGGAATCAAGGGACAGCTTTTCCAGAAAGAAATCACTTGGTTTGGGAGAAGACCAACAAATCTCCTTAGGCCAAGACTTAGGCTGTGTTCTCAACTGCTCCCCTAAGCCTGTGACCCAGAGAGGCAACATTGCCCTGTAAGACAGATCTCAAGCTTAACTTACAGCAGTCTGCTTCATCTCCAGGTGAAAGTTCTTCACAAGGTGCAAAATACTTTTAAACATTTTGCTTTCCTTATTTCTTCCTTCCCCTCACCTCGACAGTCCCATGCTTCCAATTAAATTAAGAACTGGACCACTGTAGTTTGGTGGGATTTTCCCCTCCAATGCTAAAGTATAATTATAAGATGGGGGGAATAAAATTACAAATTCCACCAAGGTCATTAATGTACAAAATGCAAATTGTCTCCCATTTGTCAAAGACCCTGGGGAAGTCTGGAGATAATTGAAATGATAGATGAACAGAGGAGACTAACTGCTAATGGTCTGTATATCAATGAATCAATGTCACATTTATGAAGGGCTTTGGGAAATTATTCTAAATACTTCATCTACAACAGCTGAAGTTTAGCCTACTTTTTCTTTTTAATGCTGAAAAATTAATGAAAAAGTTCAGTTTATAGTTACACAAGTGTAAATCTGGGGTAATTTAAGGTAGATGGCAAGAAATTGAAGCACTGCTTATGTTTGTGCCAGATGTGACCAAAATTCTCAGGTACCAGGGATTATGGGATGAATAAAAGCAATATATTTCAGAGATAATCAAATACAGGACTAGCCCTTGCCCCCCAAAGCATTTAAACTCAGCTATTCACCTTTGCAACTCATTTTCTTCAGAATATGAATAAACTAAAAAAATCAAGGAGTACACATGCCACTGATTTCTGTGCTTTCCTATTTTCCTCGTATTTTCAATTACAAACTGAACTGCTCAGATCAGGGGCTGTTTTCAGATGTACTTATGGGGCACTGACCAAACAGGAAGAGAGGGAAGAAAACCCAAAATATTTCCTTTTCAAACAAAAGGTGAAGAAAATCCTGCAGGTAATTTCGGTACAGTTGCACAGAAAATCATATTTCCACTTCAAAACAAGAAAAGCTACAACCAGTAAATCCCTCTGCAGAGCCTTCCCCCAGTTGTGTGCTGGCCAGGCTACATTAGTAAGGTCCAGTGGAGAGGAGACATATCTAAAAAGAACAATAAGATGTCATTTTGGTTGAATCTGTAATTAGTCTGGGGAGGTGGGTCACTTCAAATGGTTTCTTCTATGACTGTGATTATTATTACATTTATTATTCTTTTTTTCTGCTTTTCTTCCCACACATCAAGAAGGTTTGGATGAAGGGAAATCAGAAGGACAACTGCAGGCTTCTTTGGTGAAAAAAACAAACAAACAAATGAAAAACAAACTTCTTCTAGCAAAAAGAAATAAACTATCAGACCCCATTTAAGAGGCAGTTTACACTGCAACAGGTACCATCACCACAAAATCACACAAATTAAACCCTTTTCCATCTTGATTTCACTGTACAAGATCACATAGAGGCAATGGGGAGGAGAGGAGAGTTTTCTTGTCTGTGGGAATGAGAGATTTGTTTCATCTGGAAATAGCAGCATGAATGCCTGGCTCGTGGAAACCTGAACTAATCCAGAAAGACAGCTGATTTCCACAGAATCTGAAATAAAAGGTCCTGTCTGAAACACAGAACTGTTACAGGACTTGGCACACGAAACAAAGGAAACAAGGTTCTCAGGAAAACAGCACTGAGAGGAAACTTTGCTGCTGTCTGAGAAAAGGTAACCTGTACACATTGCAGGTAAAATGATCACACTACATTTTCTGTTCATTAAAACCACAGGTAGTCATAAAAAGAATCAAGAAGTCCCATCAAGCTGCTGAGAAAACAAGGATGAATATCCATGTGCTGGAACCTGCCCTCTCAATTATAAAATATCACTAAGGATGCTGGAGATCTGGAGCAGCTTCTCTTAGGATAACAACAAACCTTGAGACAAAACTGATCAGAAATGTAAAGTGATGTGAAAATCTGTGTAAAAAAGGACCCACCCAGATCAATTCTGCTGAGTCACTGACATTAATCAGCACTGCTCATACTGACTGTCTTTTCTAATAAAGATCTGTGAATAAATACTCAAAAAAATCTCCATAGGAATCGGATAGTGTTATGGGGTAAAAAAAAAATTGCAGTACCTATTTTCAGGAAGAGGGAAGGGAAGAAAGCTAGCAGCACAAATAAAATAAGGTGTATTGCAAACTACAGACCACTTCTGTGGAGACAGTCAGCTCTGGATGTTTCAGTTGGTTGGCAAAACCTGAAAACACACAAAACCAGTGTTTGCTTGATGCTGATTTGTTAATATTCTGTTTTTTCAGAAAGACAGACTGCCCTGTCAGTCTTCCCTAGTGCAAGCTCAAACCAACCACTCCAAACCCAGCAATGTAACAGCCCACCTCAGCCAAATGAACATGTATTTGTCTCCTTTTATCTCTTGTTATATTTACCAATTAGAGGGGAGCAGGAGAGTTCCCTCTGCAAGGTCTCAGAGCTGCCCTTCCCTCCCACAGCCTCCCCTGTCCTCCCCAAATCCTTCCCCTAAGAAGGAGGCACAGAGAGGAGAAAGAAGGAGGTCCCCACCAAAGAAATAAAGCTGAGCTTTACAAAAATCCTTAAGTGCCAGGGAAGGTGGATACCAAGGGCTTTCTCTGAGCATCTCAGTCTTGCAGCTTTCCATCTGTGCTGGACTCCTGGGGTTCCATGAAGATGCTAAAGGAGCAAACCTTTATGGGTTTTCAGGGGAGTGCTGGCTCTCATCACTGTGAATTCTGGTGCCAGGTAACCCAAAAAGGGCTGTCAGTAATTTCACCTCACAGGGGGTGAAGTGCAGCCCCTTCTCTGTTGCTGTCACAGCTTCCCAAGTAGCCAATTAACAGAACATTCAATTCCTCATTTGCTGAAGCACATTTGTTCTGCTAGATCTTAATTTTTTGAATGAGTGAAATAGGAGTTAAGACAATTGACGTGACTTAATGATACAGTGCAAGTTAACTGATGGGTTGTTCTGGCTTTTTGCAGGGAACTATTTGCACGCAGCCTTTCAGGGCCATAATGACTTGCAATACCAGAGTCTCAGCACACTCTTCCCTTTTTATTTATTTTTTTGTTGTCGTACAGAAGTGTCACTCTCACAGTACTAAGTGAAAACAGATTACCTGCCACTGATCACCCAACACACCCACAGAGGAAAGTAGGGGAAACGTTTGCCCAGTGACAAGTTTTGATTTGTGGATTAAATTCCCCTCTTAATTGAGCCATGATTCTCTTGCTAACAAATTCTTGTGGAAACCCCAGGATAAATTTACCTCTTTGCAGAGTAACTTTTCTTCACATCACATCCTCCCCTTTCTTTCTCCTTATTTCATTAAGATTTTGAGCTGTAAGTACAAACCCTTCATCTCAAACACTCATTATGGAAATACTGCAAACCCCAAAGATGTCACAGCCGTCTCTTTTACAGCTTTTCTTTTTGTAGGCGACATTCATATTGCAGAATAATTTAGACAGTAATTTAATCACAGGGTTTAGAGGTCCAGCAAATGTTACATTTACATAATGTCAGTCTTTCAGCAGATAATTTGGTCCTTTGCATGTGTTAAAAGACGACATCGCTTGTTAAGTTCATGTTAGTACGTTTAACCCAGCAGATGAATGGCTGGTTCCTTAATCTGCCATATATTTCTAATTTTCCTAAGGATGATTAGAAAATTTTATTTAGAGTAAATTCATGAGCACAGTCATTCCACTGGAGTGACAAATCAAAAAGATTATTAAATCTCAGGGTCCAGAAATCTCCATAAAATGGTCATAAAGTCCTTGCAACGCAGTAAGTGCCTTTTTTTTCCTTATATAAGTACTTCACTAGTCAATATATTGCTTCTGCCTCCTTTGAGTACGTGACTAAAGTTATTGAAATGTGCCTCATTAATTTCATTATATTCTCATAAGGACATATGGGTATTTTGTAGTTTGGAAATGTACTGTTCTTTATCTTGTCAAATGCTATTAAAGAGAATGAAATAGGTTATAAGAAATGTGATTTAGTTTCAGTGTGCCAATGCTACTATGCTGGACATCCAAAAGATAAAATAAAAGGTGGTAAATCATCATTACCCAAAGAGAAATAGCATGTCTGTACAAGTGATTTTCCAAAAGTACTACCGTGTATTTAAACTTAGAAGAATAATAACCTAGACAAACATCTCAGGAGCCTTAATACTGCATATTTACATTTAATACTGTATTTCTGCCTTTTTATTTTGAAGTTACACATTATGTCCTCACTCCTTAACATGTAAATTGAAATTTCCCTTTTAATTTAAACTTGTACAAAGTCAGGATTTACATCAGGAAAAAACCTGTTGCATCATCTGGCCAGCCCATGCTGCTGTAGGATATTCCCTTAATTTCCACTGCCTCTGGTTTTAAATCTACTGCAGCCAAATACAGACCAAATCAATGAACCAAAAATTACACCAAGAGCTGGGAGCACATTTTGATCATTTAGTTGTAACTTGGCACAGTTTCTGCACCCTTTAAAATAGAAATGTGTTTACCTAGAGGACAGATCCATACAATGGAACAGGTAATAGACATCCCCAGTGAGGGGCTGAGAGCAGCTGGAGAGCAAGGCACCAGAACAGAGAGGGGAGACACTCATTATTCTCCTTAATTCACTCAACTGACAATTGTCACCAGCCTGACTTCTACAGCACACAGAAACCCTCTTCATCCTGGTTTAAGGTCTTGATCACATTTCATTTCTAAAAAAAAAAAAGAAATCATTTCTTCACATCATACACTTCCTGACAAACCAGTTTTCAATTGGTATCCTTTATCAGTTATTTTTACTTATTAAAGGAGATGAATGAGGCTTTCCATTTATTATTTGTTTTTAAAATTAAATCCAGAGAGTTTTTCTCTTATGGCAAATCTGGGCTGAGGACTCCAGGAAGATGAGGAAACTCAACTTCTTCCAGATGTAAGACAACTGTGCATCCCCTTAGCAATGGAAGAATTGGTTAATTTGCATTAATACTTAAATGATAAAGCTTTGAAACAATCAGAATTAAATCAGATAAACTTAATTACCACTAAGGTTAAAAAAAGGATTATTTGCTATTGCTGCTTAAACAGAGCGAGTTCCAAATTTAGAGTTGACACAACTGACATGGGCAACTCAGCATGCACTGATAATTTTGTCATCAAAGTGATTGAATTCTAAGCTCAAGGCACTTTCTTTAATTATTCTTTAACACAGTTTGTAGTATGGCACTAGGACTGGATGATCCATCACCAAATGTGTTTCTTTTCTCAGCTGCTGAGCTCTTAATACAATTTAAGGAAATGCCTGACCCACATGAGCTGGATCTCCTGGAGTCAGAAGGTCCCACCCAGTGACCCTTTTGTCAATTAGACTGGCACAGATACAACATCTTGTGGATCTGCACCAGGAATATGTTGGAGAAAACGTGCATGATCTCAAACTACGCCAAAAATCAATGAGAATATTGATGTACAATGAGATCTTTAATGGCAAAATCCTTACAGTTCTTTACATCAACCAAATAATTAAATTAAAAAGAACTAAATGTTTTCCTAATTAAGCACCATGAAGTGCCAAATACTGATCTATTTTCATCTCCAACATGTTTCTATCATTTTTCTCCTTGCAGTCCCTGATGTTCCTCTGTTAAAAAAAAAAAAAACTCATAGAAAAGCTGTCTTACAAATCCTAACTAAATCTCCAAGTCTCATACAAGAAAGCAGAGAAAAGTTATAGAAGTCACTCCAAAATGTTCTCATTAGCACTTCTTTAGGTAAGAATGAGAATGAAAAAATGAGCTCTGTGAGGGCTGAGTGTCACAGCTATTTGCTGAGGCTATTATAATCATATCAGTGGCTTATTGAATTTCATAACCATGGCTCTACATCCTTCACTGACAGCTATCAGAGAGCTTAACTCAAAACTCCAAGTCAGAATGAAGGCATAGACACAGTATGCTTACACACTGAAGAAAATAAAATCTCAGAAGGTCAGATTTAATTTATGGTTAAACAGGGACATACATAAAGCTCCAATTCCTATCTTAACTCTAGTGAAGCTGTAAAAGAGTAGAGTGTGAGTACATATTGTGTATGTACTCCCTGTTGTGCATGAACACAGCACAATACAACCTGAGAACATATCACTGGTTTCATCCTGCATGTGAACCACATCCAGTGCCAGGAATGAGGCACTAATTCGATTTCTGGTCCTGAAGTGCTGCAAAACTCGCCGAGAGTCAACCCCAGCATCACCAGGATCAAACACTGGTGTCAGGCACAGGGAGAGCCTCCCTGAGAACTCAAAATGATGAGTAACTCAGAGCTGGCACGAAGCAAACCTTGCATGATCCTGACACAGCTCATCCTCCCCTGACTGCACCGTGAGTCATGCACTGCAAAGGGAAGCTGAGCCTTTATGATATACAGGCTTTCCTTACACACAGGTTACACATTTCATTTGCTATTTACTGAAGCCTCCAAACTTGGCAGGAGAGGGAGACTGCATGATTGCCAAAATAACTGGGGAGAATTAGGACTAGACGGTGCAGTAATGACAAAAGCCTTGGGAGAGATCCCACAGATGTTTCCTGATGCTGAGCAGAAACTGCAAGCAAACCCAACTAGAAAACATGAAACCAGCTAACACAAGTCAACAAGCAAGGCAAAAGTGGAATATTCGAATATTCAGTGACTCAGTGTGAAAAGACCTCACCTGTCCTGCACGAGGGGCTGGTGCCATGGAAAAGGCTGGGCGGTGTCAGACTACAACAGGCAAGGACACAAAAAAGATCTGAGACTTAATCAGGCCACAACTTTATTAACCTACTTCTTCAGGGAGCTCCCAGTGATCAGTGTAGAACCATGATTCACTTTTTAATCATTTCTGTCTGGTGAAAAGCTGTGTCAGTGTTTCCCTCCCTCCTCCTCTTCCCAGCCAAACTCCTCTGAGTAACACGGAAGGATCCAGGTGTGTGTGTGGGTGCCTTCACTGCCATCACCCCTGTGTTGCACCCCCTATTTTCCAAGGACAGTTTCAGTCCCCCAGGGAAGTGCTTGCACAAGCAACACGAAGGTATCACAGTCATTCAGCTCCTCCTTGGTACCAGCTGAGTGTGGAGACAATTAACAGCTCCCTGCACAGCATTTCCCACTGGGAAGGGAGACATTAATACCTCAAAAAGAAACCCTCACGAAGAACACACTGTATTCAGGAGGCAATTGCACATTCAGGTCACTCCTGCTGCCTTCTGGCCTTGTCACCACCTGAAAGGCAGGTCTGATAAATCCCAGTAAGTCCTCCATACACAGTCCCCGTGCCAAATCCCAAATGAATCTTGTTTACATGCAGGACAAACACTTCACAGGGCTCCTCCTGGGGGGAATCAGCCCATCTGCTCTTGTGTTGGCCGACCAGGAATGGTTTTACCTTTGAGGTACAGCTGCTAATTTCCAGGGGAATTGCCTGTCCATTTGAATGCCCAGTGAAGAGTGGAACCAAACATGAGCTCTCATCATCATAATTTTTTATAGCAAGGCTACAGCCCCAGGCAGGCTCAGATGAAGACACGACACTGGACTTTTATGGCACTCGTAACTTTTGGGCCAAGCTCTCTGCAGGCAGAGCTCCAGAGTTACACCACCAGAGAATATGTCAATTGTCTGGCCAAGAGCATAAAAAACCTTCTTGTTATTGTTGTTAGGAACCAAATGACAAGCAATTCATTACTGCACTGCAATTCAGTGCAATTTATTGGCTGATTTGCTGTGAGGGATTTTAGCTACATACTAATACACACACTATAAAAAGAATGCAAATTCAGTAATGCAAGTCTAAATGAATGAGACATAACATTTTCTCACAGTTTGCAAGAAATTAACCTTTAACGTCTTTTCTATGCTTTGGGAACAGCACTTGGCCAAAAGCTCTTACAGTAATAAAGCAGTGACCCACAGCAAAGAATAAATGTCAGAGTGAAATGATAACAGCAAGCCTATTTGCCAGAAAGTGGTAATTTATAAGATTTTAATTTGAGATCATCATGGGGGGTCAGCCTTATCAAATAATTCAAAATGTAGGTCACAATTATAGCCCTCAAAGTGTGGTTCTGCTCTGAAATGTGACTGCAAAAATGGCATGTTTATTATTTCTAAATGATTTTTTATCAGATGCATTGAGTTTACAAGTAAAATGCTAATGGGATAGACTTGCTTTTGCTTTCTCAATTTTTTACATTTGTGTAGCTCACTGATTTCAGTGCTTTTTTCTGATTTACATTCCCCTAAAAGGAAAATCAAACCACTCCATTTTTCACCTTCCAGCTTGAAAGTTCCACAGAGCCAAATTATGTCCTTGCTGTTCCCTGTGTCACCAAAAGCTTTCAACAAATTTACACCTTTCTGGGCTAACTAGAATGTAAAACCCTCCCAATTCTCTAAGTAATAAGGAAAAAAAATCCAATCCACCTCTCCCTTCAGGCAGATTCCTTGGGTGGTGTCAGTCACTGTGGCTCCATCACAATCGATGGAGTTCTCCATCAAAATCAATGAATTCACTCATGCACAGTTTTCTCTACAGCACTGTCCTTGGGTTTGCTGGCTCCTCGAGTCTAAGGCAGAAGGAGAAAAGGCTTTTAACAGGTTTTTAAATCACCCTGCCCAAATCAGTAACTGTGAAATGCTAACACCTGTCTGGAGCAGGGCTGGAATCCAGCCTTTCCTTCAAAGTGAGCCAGACTAGGAGACAGTCCAGGAAGAAGGAAAGAACCATCAAATACATTTCCTACCTTTACTCACAGCATTTTCCACCCCTGTGATCTCCCAGCTGCAGGTGGATCCTTGATGCAAGGCAGTGTAATTGTTCATTACTCCCAGCCCTTCCTCAGAGATGCACTGAATTCTTTCTAATGAACCCACAGAATAAATCCAGAAAAAGTGAATGAGGTCTGGCTAAAGAGAAGTGTGTTTGCCCCACCAGTGCCTGGATGGAGACAGGAATGTTTTTTATGTACGGAGGGACCTTGCTGTCAACAGCACACACAGGGAGTCAATATTGCTGCTGCTAAGCAAGTTCTGTTCACCCTCTTGTGCCTTGAGAATTTGTGCCTTTGCTTTTTCCTCCTCTCAAATACAATGAAACTTATGAGGGCTGAAAAAGCCCATATTCCTCTCTTTGGCAAAACAAGCTGTAAACATAGAGAACAAAACCCACCAAGAACAAGCTTAGAGTCAATTAGAGTTTGATTTAATAGGATTTAGCACAATGCAAGTGAGATGATGACATGAAACATCTCCATACTCTTCATTTAAAACAGGGCCATACTCTAGCTTTATCATATCTCTAATTTTATTGAATAACTTTATTCCATAATTAAATTTCTGCAGTAATTCTGTTTTTTGACATCCTTCTTCTGTCACAACTTTCTGTAAGACAGCATATGCATTCATAAAACTCAATACTGACATGCCAATGGATGATCAAAAGTCTTCATTTGCATGTCATAGGCTAAAAAACAAACACAACCACAAGAACAGAGATTTCACAGGATTGCTGGATTCAGAATTTCAACAAGCAAACTTTGCCATTATTCCAAAATACTTTAAAATCCACATTACCTTCTCCAAGGTATATTCCCAAGAGAGGGAATAACTGGCCAGTTACACAGAATGAAGAGCTGGTGGCATTGTCTGGGGTTGACAACTGAACCCAGGCAAGCATAACATTAAATATAATACCTTTCATTATGAAATAAGGTAGGAGAAATGCAACAAATTATTTCTCACAGACAATTTGTTGCTTAATGGCCTGAAGCAACTCCAAGGGCTGTTAAAGCTGATAAGACAGTCCTTAACGACAGTAACAATCTATGCACTGGGATTAATGCCATCATAAAGTTTAAGCAATGGTTTGTAACTCCAAATATTGGCAGAAGCAACCAATTTTCTGTCTCTTGGAAAGCAGAGTATCTTACATTAAGTAAATCATAATTCAAAAGCAAGGAGGGGGAGAAAAGAAAAACCCCTGCCCTCCAAATGAATAGGTTTCCCTTATTATTGTATGTGTATTGAAAAATACCTAATTGTGAGACAGGAAACAGGGCATGAAGTAATGCACTGAGAGCACCTTTCTGCTGCTTTCTCCAGGCTCTTCAGGAAGCATTTTAAGGCTGATGCACAAGGCTTAGCAGACACAGAAGAATAAGCTGCTTTCAGGAGGCAAATGCCTGACAGTGCATGCCTGGTCACAAATGCACATGAAATGACTGGAGATCTTCCAGAAGCAGCTGATAATTTATGTCTGATAGTGTGCCAACAAAAATAGCCTGAAAACCACATCCTCTTTAATGGTACCTAGCTCTTCAAAGCTCCAATGGACAGTCCAAAGCTCTTGAAAAGGAAGGATGAAAACCTGGAGGGTGACAGGGAGAGTGAAAACAAACCCAAAATCAGTCCTAAGAATCACTGTGCCCTGGTCAGAACTTTTAAGAAACTCCACTGGGGTTCCAAATCCCACCACAGCAAATGACCTCGTTACATTTCCAACATTCAACTTCTGATCCAGACTGGGGAAAAAAACTCAGTGATCATTTTTCTCCTCGAGTCATCCACTGCATTTGAGTTTCCAGATGGGTCTAGAGCAGCTGGAAGTTCCAGGCTAGATTCCTATCACAACAGCTTGCCTTTTGTCACAAAGGATCAAAAGCAGGTTAATTGATATTAGAGGCATCTTTTAAGACTCGTGTGCAGTAAGAGCTCTAAGATGAAAGCACAATATGTTTCAGTGGGCACATCTGAGTATTTTGTATCTTTGCTTGCACTGGAGGACAGCTTTGAGGGATTTGGCAGAGTGGCACCATTTGATTTATCCCTGCTGCCTCCTTGGACAGTGCCAGCACTGGGATCTGTCCAGGACTGGGGCTTCTCTCTACTGCTGGGATTAAAAAAAAAACACACCAAAAACGCCAAACCAGAAAAACCAAACAGCATTTTTTTCCTTCCTTGCTACAGTAAATTAAAAAAAAAAAAAAAACAAAACAAACCTCAAACAGCAAACCCCACATTTTAAGTTTTAAGCTTTCAGAAAATAGACTGGTATTTTGGCACTTCAACACCTTGTGTATTATCTTGCCACTTTCTTTCCTCTAAGTGGCTACATTACTCTTGCAAACTAGCAAAGGGTGTGGAAATATTTATTATCATCTACATTTTCTGTAGAGATCATCAAAGGACAGTGGAAAGTATCTGTGTGCAGAGAGGAGAAAGAGAAACACAATTACTCCTGCTTGATCTGTTTATTCCACTAGTTGGACACAAGTCATTGCCGTGACATTTTCATTTTCCTGGATACATGACTGGGTTCTAATCTCTTTTGTGCTGGTGTGAGCACAGGAGGATCAGCAAGCTTTCCCCCCATTTACATTTCGGGAAGTAACAGCAGGAATCAGGCCCCCCTAACCCTTGATCATTAATTGTGGTTCACCTCTTGCATGTATCAGTAGCTGTCAAAAAGATTTTGGAAAACTGTCAATCTCTGGTAAGAGATAAAATCTTGATTAATAAAAATAATTTAAAGCTGAGTTTGTTCATTGGAAAGAGAGGTCACTGGCACTGTGGTGTCAAGAAGCCAATATTTTACAAACACATGGTATTCTTAGGGGAAATCAAAGCAAAGTCTGTACAGAGCCTCCTGCCAAGTGAGCTAACAACTCCATTTAACAAAACAAAATCATCCTGATGCTTAGAAGAACTCTTTCCTTAACAAATAAAAATCAAAGCAAAATGCAGACCAAAGTGAAATTACTTCCATGATCAAATCAGAAGCTAAGGGCCAAGCTGTGCTGTTGGGGAAGGGGAGGGGGATGGAGTTTTGCTTTTAACAAGCAAGAAGACTAATGGAAATGATCAGCAGTGAAAATTCAGTTATCTGGGCTTCTGTTCTGCTGGCCCATTATTTACCGTGAAGCCACCAAAGAGATTTGAGTTTCCAGCCCTGCTGCACTGAGAAAGCCCAGAGATGGACTGCAGAGGAGCTGGGATCATCTCAGCCTGGTGCCCTTTGATCTGCAGCCCTGACCAGGTGTGCACCTCCTCCCAGCCCCGCTGTTTGGGCAGCACTGCCCCAGCTTGCTCAGCTGCCCCTGACAGCAGCAATAACCAGGATATTCCACCTGCAAACCTGCTCTGCCATTCCTGACCCCCTGAGGAAATCAAACCACCCCACTCAGGATGGTTTGGGATATAAATCCCCCTTCCACCTCTGAGCAGTCATGCTTTTATAGCAGCACAACGCACTGATAAAGTGGAGAATTATCCCACCAATTAGCAGAAAAATGGAAGTACAACACTTTTTTAGTGTTTAGCTGGTGACGAATTTCCAGGGTACACAGAGTTTTTTGCTCCAAATTTTAATTTGGATGAAATACCCCCAGATGCAGTGCAGATCAGTGAGGGGCACCTCCAGCTAAGCTCAGAGAGCAGCTCCAGCACTCAGAATCCTCAGATCAAAACCTGAAATGCCTTTGCATCCGGTTTCCCTTATTGCAGTTACAAGAGGCTACGCCTAAGAAGGGAAAAATAAAAGGCAAGCTTCATCCTGCGCCGCTCTGAAGGGCGCTCCTGCGGGTAGGAGTGTGTGTCTATGTTGCAGATAACTAACTAGCTACATGACAATATGCATTGGAGATGAAACCAAAGCAAATGCCAGCATGATATATTGTGTCAGTAACATCAAAGGAGAAGGGGAGGGGAAGTGAGTGTGAAAATCAAACAGAGTACTTGGGAAAGAAAGCTAATTTTGAGTTTGATGTGCACGAGTGACACTCATTAAAAATTGACGAGTGCATGTGAAAGGATGCCACCTGGGATTATGCAACTGCTAATTAACATTTAACACCATTTTCTAACCTTATAAAATATTCTTAGCCTGCTGAAGGCTTCTTCATAACAAGCACAATGAAAAAAAAAAAATCCCAGCACCTAGCAACAGCAAATGGAATGGGAAAACTTTATGAACTTTATAAAGCAGCACAGGAGGCACAAAGGGCTTAAAGGGAGAGGGGACAAAGCAGCACCATCCTTGGCAGGTGGAACACCTGTATCTGTGTCCTGCTCCCCATCCCCTGCCCCAAAGGGACAAAGGAGCAAAGGGATGTGGTACTAATTACAGGCACTGGTTACTCAATGTGTGTCCTGGTGCACTGATGCTCCTGCCCACAGGATCCACTGGATTTCTACAGAATCATCATTTTTCAGGTTGGAAAACACCTCTCAGCTCATCAAGTCCAACATTTAACCCAGCACTGCCAAGCCCACCACTAAACCATGTCCCTACGTGCCAGGTCCATACATCTTTTAAACACCTTCAGCACATATTAATATTAAATTAATATAAAATCCAGCATGTTTTAAATATTTTCCAGCACAGCACCCAATTTCACCCTAAATGACACCCTCCTACCTACTGTAAGCCATAACCGAGAGTATTATGTGAGGTTACCCACCCTTGGAATTTAACATGAGCCTTGCAGTAGCTGCTGATTTTCCCCCAAAAAAATCCTTCTCCTGGATTCCTGCCAGTAGCCAGTAGGGAAATCCTGGGTTTTAGTATCTTTTAGATTTTTTCATAATAGTGGTCAGGGGAAATATGGACTCGAAGCATGAGCATCTGTTCTAGCTGTAAGTTCACATGGATTTGGGGTCCCAAAATAGCAATTTTTTAGAAGCTGAGTAGGAAGTTCTCTAGAGAAAAAGCGAGGATAATTAAAAAGAACAGGAGAAAGTAAGAGAAAGTGAAGGAGAAGCAGATAAGGTGACAACAAGACCTGAGCCTGGTGGAACAGATCACTGCAGTGAGGGAGGAGCAAGGGGCAGATTTGCTGATTGAGAACAAAGTCCAAGAGCCTGGGAACATGCACTCCAGAGCATTTTTAAAAACCTAAGCCCAAAGCAACAAAATTAATGGATTACATTTGGGTTTGGCTATTTCAGCCATGTGTTTACATTGTGTTGTTTCATAGTTTAAACAAAGAAGGGAGACCAGAGGGACAAACCCAAACAGACCCTGCCTTTGCAGGGCCCAGTGTGGGGCAGATCTCTCTGCTGGAATGACAATATGGTTCTTTGCAGAAATGAGACAGTTTTATAAACCCAGGAGCCTTCCAGAATTTTACACACATATCCCAGAAATGAAGTCTTTTTAGAAGATAAACACCTAATGCTGTCTGTGTACAGTGGAACTTTATGATAAAAGATGGCCCCATGATATGGCTCTAACTGCACAATACTGACATATTTAGGTAGATTTTAATTAATACACTGGTATTCATCCAGCATGCCCAGGAGGATTCTTGTGTCTTTTTTCACATGCTTCCAGATGAATTTGCTAATTGAATGGTTAAATATTTTCCAAAGAGGAAAGACAGAGACTCTTCCCCCTTTTCACTGGAAAAGGGGAATGAGATTCATCCTTACAAATAATTCTTCAGTACAGTCAATTTTTTTTTAAAAATTAGTTGTGTCCTAGATTAGCCATGTTCCTTAGACTCCATAGATACCAACAGCTGTGGATGTAATCTCATTTATCCACACCCAAAAGATGAGAGGCGTTGCCTTGTTACAGTGAACAACTTCTCTGGTCCTTCCATCCTGGGTGAGGGATAACAAGAACATTCAGGGGGGCTGAGCACACAGAAAACAAAAAAGGAGAAGTGTAAAAGAGAGGGGAAAGGGCTCAACAGGTAAGCAAAGAAATGTTCCAGTTAAAACACAACACAACACAACAGGAAAGCCCAAGACAGCCAGGGACAAACCCCAGCAGACACGGTGAAGAAGCAAAACAGGGAACTGGAAGAAAATTGATTTTGAAGTAGAAAAAGAGTAGTTTTCCCTTGCTGAATTTGAAGCAGTGAACTTTCAGTTATTCAGCTTGGGACTGTCCAAGCCTGTCCCTGCAGCTCCTGCCCTGGGGCAGTGCCAGGTTTGGGAACAGCCCTGGAGTCACTGAAGCTGCACCCAGAGCAGGATTAAACACAAAATTAAACCTCTGGAAACTGGAAAGCAGCTCTGTGCTCTAAATACAAAACAGGGGGATGTCCACAGACAAAAGAAGAATGAAACCTCTGTAAATAAGAATATTTTCCTTTCTTATGAGCCCTCTCCATGACCAAATCCATTCTGAGCATGCTGGACCTCCTGCTTTGATTTACAAATCCCAGATATTACACTGGCTCGCTCCTTACAAACTGTAAAATCTGCACTGAGAAAAAGGAGAGAATGAAGTTTAGATTATTTTTTAAGGATTATCTTTCATCATTACCATTGTTTCAAAACCTTTTTAAGCATGGCCTTTCCTGAAATGGCCCCTGTTTAAAATCTGAAACTGTATTTTCACATAAAGAAATATTTATTTTGCAGAAAACCCAGAAAGATAAAGCTCAGTGATTGCCATGAACTGTCATTTTCACAAGAAAAAAAAAGACAAACCAAAAAAGATCAAACACTTTTAAAATCTGTCCAAAGCTTCTAACCCTTAAGCTAATAAAAGAAAAACAGTAAATCAGCTTTTAAAATATACTATCCAAAATTTTGTATTTCTAGAAAACAGTGTCTATGAAAATTATCACACCTCAAGTATGAGGTAAGAAAAAAGTCAATAAATACCCTGTGTAACATGTCAGAAGGAAATAGGGCAATTAGGAAAAAAAAAAAGCAGAAGAAAAAATAAAAAAGTCTGGAAGAGCCTACTCAGAGGATTGGGGATTTTGATTGCCAGCATGCAAATAAGGAAGGATGTGGATAAATGGCATGCAGGGATCTTATTTTATTTATTTATTTTTTAAAACTCATGCTAGAGTCTTCCAATTTTTGAGCTTTCTGTTTCTATAGTGAAGTATCAATTTAAGGCTTTCTTTATTTTCTTTATTTTATGAGTGTTTGAGCTTGGAAAGCCACTGATAAGTGAGTTTTGGAGCATATTTAGAGCAGGTGAGATTATTGTCAACAACTGATCATATAAAAGATGCTTTTATTTGTCCATCCTTCCTTGATTTATATTTTCTATCTGTACCCCAAGGCAAAACCAAAAACCCAAAGGCATGGAGTGGATTTTCTCTAGCAAAGTGCTGATTCCTTGGTCCACCACATTTGTCACCTGCTTCAAGGGACTCAAAACACAAGATATATTGGAATAATTAGTGCAGAGAGCCACACCTGCACAGGCAAATAAATATGATCAGATCCACAACCAGGAGAAATAACAACAAGGATAAGAACCACATTCACTGGGAAAAATAACCTTTTTCAGTACCAGGCATCCTTCTGCTTCCTGCCAGCTTTTTCCTTTGGTTTATCTGCAGCTGATAACACCACAATAGTTTGTCAGAAATGTCTATTCTAATTTGGCAAATAGGAATGTGAGTAAATCTTTAGCTGTGCTGAGAGAAAATTCAAATGGTTTGGCCATCAAAATTAAAAAATGAAGTTGGGGTACTGGAAGGTTAAGACAATCAGTCATTACGACAGGGTATTTTTGATGGGTTTCTTGTATAAAACCAAGGAAAAGAAAACTAATTGAACCTTCTCTTCTTCAAGAAGAAAATTCAGAGAAAAGTATGTACAGCATTAAAAAAACCTAAAGCTGTGACTTCCTTTCACATGCTAAAATTACATTGATATAATTTAATCACGTTTTGATTTTAGTAATAGTAGGTAATGTAAAATGGAGAAGGAAACAAAGAACACTGGTGCAGCTAATGACACCAAGGTGCCTTCCACAAAAAAAGGTGCCATCTGTGAAGCATCAAGACAGGATAAATTTCATTTTGTTTCCAGTCACTGTGCCTTAAAATCTCCTTCAAATTTACAACTCATGTGACAAAAAGGACGTTGACATTTCAAACCCTCCCTGCTTTCCCTCTCCACCAGCGAAAGGAAAGCTTGGCATCTCCCCTCCCAGTGCAGAAGGCTCTTACCACTCTCCATTCCAGTTTTCCTTGTCCCAGACTTTGCTGGGAGCAGGGGAGGAGCAGAAATTCTGTCCCATGTTTGGTGTGAGCATCAGAACCCAGCAGAGATGAGACCCCACAGCCCCTGAAACCAAGTATGGGTCGCCTTAGAGTTTGCTTACGAGGTCTTACCCACCCTTGATTTCGGGAGCCACGGGGCTGCCTGGGCAGTGTCTGCACCCAGCCTGGGGTGAGGATGATGAGGGTGATGTCTGTCTGCAGACCTGCTGTAAAACAAGGGGGTTTTGGCCAAGAAACACACATGCCTGATCCTGTGCCTGATATTTCCTGCACAGCATTCCTCTTACGTCATCTGTACTGTCTCCGTTGCACTTTACTGGGACTAATAAACATTCCACACTCACTTTGCAATGTATTTCCCCCCCTGCAAGACAACCTACTTGCTATTAGCATGTAAAATGCACACTTGCCAGTCAGGCTAACCTCATCAATCTTGTCCAAGGCAGAAGAGCTTGTACCCTCTTACAAGATTTCTGGGACTGCACTTTTAAGTTATTCATCCATTTATTTGAAAGGAAAAGAAAAAAAAATCTTACAAGATTTCATCTCTAGACTTCAAAAATAGGACATATTAATGGAAAGAAAAAGGATCACTCGAGTTATTTTTATATTCAAATTTGAATTTTTTCCCCCAGAGGAATCCATTTTTGTGCTTCCCAGAAGAATATAGCACAATTCCATCCCTGCTTTGAATTAGGAAAGCAGAATGAAGGAATTAAGATTTTTAAAATAACTATCAAAACCATGCCTTGGATTTCTGTGTTTGTGCTCTTGCTCAGTAATGACTCGCCACTCACCCCCTGAGGAGCAGAATAAATTAAGCATGTGCCATATTAACAAGCTCCTCATTCTGGGGCTGACTCCAACATCCCTGCATTGTGTGCAGAAGATGAGCTCCTCCTTGGAGAGCAGGACTGGAGCCTCACCCTGCTGCCCTGCCCTCCAGGAAAGGGTCACAGGGGAGCCAGGTGAGGAAGGAGGGACCTCAGGATGCCCTTGATGGTCCCAGCCTGACCTGGGGCAGCATCCTGGCTGCTTCACACTGGGAAATGGCCTGGCTGGCCATGACTGGGAAACCAGCACACCAGGAGGGAAAGGAAGAATGATAAAATCAAATTATAGCCTGGGTTGGGAGGGACCTTAAAGGCAGTGCCACCCCTGCCATGGCAGGGACACCTTCCATTGTCCCAGGCTGCTCCAAGCCCTGTCCAGCCCAGCCTTGGGCACTGCCAGGGACAGCCACAGCTTCCCTGGACACTGTGCCAGAGCCTCACCATCCTCACAGGGAAAAATTCCTTCCCAATATCCCATCTAACCCTGCCCTCCTTCATTTTGAAGCCATTCCCAGTCACTCCCATGTAAATTGCCTCTCTCCATCTTTCCTGTAGCCCCTTCAGGTACTAGAAGGCCACAATGAGACCACCCTAAATTTTCTCTTTTCCAGGCTGAACAACCCCAGTGCTCCCAGCCCTTCCTTGTAGGAGGGGTGCTCCATCCTTCTAAACTCTGCTCGTATTCTTTGGAGATTTGCCAAGACAAAACTTGCACCTGGCTCACAGAATCCAAGTGTTGCAGGTGGGAACAGAATTTGTCTAATTCTTCAGAATTCATTTGTACTTGTTTGGGGCTCCACACACTGTAAAACTGAGTTCCCTCACTTTGTGTTGCTTGAAAAAGTAATTTTTCATTTTCTCTAAAATAAGGACACATGGGCAACTTCATTTTGCAGTAAGAAGAGAAAGGCAGAGAAAGATTATGAGCCAGGAAAACCACCAAAATAATAAAAGAGACCTTTTTAAATTTCACCCCTGATATTTCAGAACCAAATCCTGAATTCCCCTGGAGGATTTGTGAAGGAAGACATTCAATATGTTCCTTCTGCCAGAATTAACTTCATTAGACAGAAGTGAAGCCAAAACCTGAAAGATTAGACCTGCAAGTGCAAAAAAAACCTGGGCATTTCAGGAACTCCTTTCTTCAGCAGAGCTGCTCCCTTGCAAAGCTTTTCCAGATGACACTTCATAAACGGGGCATTGCTCAGAACATGAACAAAAGCTTTCACCAGCAGGAGGGGGGGGAAAGCAGCCACGTTATTTCATTCTGAAGAGTGGTGTTGTACAGCAATTACTTTGCATAAAATCTTCCATAATGAATTAAGAACCCCGAGTTAGAGCAGCAGCCAGGCTGACAGAGCAGGCAATCCATCACAGAAATGATTCATAAATTAAACCATCCCCAACTAAGGCCTTCACATATCACTGTGTAATAGCTCCTAAGGACTCATTATGGGTATTCTGTCAATAATGCATAAACTTCATGACCCTTTTAACTCCCACCTCCCCTCAGATCCAAACAGTAATGGCCCATCACTCCTTCCCCCATCCCTGATTCCTGGGTGCTGTTTTCTCACCCCATGGAAGTCAATGAAAGTGCTGCCATTGATCTTCAGCAGCACAAACTCTCCTTCACCTCAGCTCTAGCAAACAAATTCAAACTTAGCAGTGGCTGGAGTTGCTTGCAAAGGACAGGGAAAAACCAAGGAAATCAAGAGTTAAACATCCACTTTTCTCATATTGGCAGAGCTCTGTGCAAAACACCTTTGGTGTGTTACACAGCATGCAGAGAGAGGGGCTCGTTCAGTTTAACTGTGACCAGTTTCATTAATCCCCCTCAATTTTCTGCTTTCACACCATACTTCCACATGCACTTTCACTGGTAAGAATGGAAAAAGCCACGAGAAAACATCTCATTCAATGTGGTCTATGAGACTTGATTTTTTTTTCTGAAATATCCCACCACAGCTCCACATTCCCCAGGCTGAAACCATGAACCATCAGCTAAAGATCAGCAGTGCCCAGGTGAGCCCTGCTGGAAGGCACCTCTTGGAGCAGCAGGGTCCTCAGAAGCACCTCAGCAGTGACTGCCAAGGAGAGGTGCTTTTCAAGTGAAGTGTTTCATGTCAAGAAGTAAGCAAAAGCATCATTTGAAATCTGAAATATAGGGAATAAAATAAGAGAGCGTTTGAGTCTGACATTTTTCAGCCCTTGTTTGAAGCCAGCTATTTGCAGGGAGTTCTTTCAGTAGAAGAAATACTATGGCTAAATTTAGTGTATTAATACTAAACCATACATAACAGGTTATACTTTATTAGTTTAAGGACTATTTAGTAGAAGGAAACTCTTCTTTCTTTTAAACACCTGTGTAAGTTAAGCAACATGTTTTGTGACATACAAGAAACCATCCTGTAACTTGGTATCAAACAACACAAAAGCAATGCTCCAAATACCACAGGGATTTTTCTCAGAAGGAAGATTAATGAAAAGAAAAAAAAAATTCCCTTTTTAGCACAATGTATATACAAGATAATTTATACCGCCCACAAAATCTCTCCATTTAGAGATCTATTTGAAATGAATGAAAACTAAAATTCTGGGGTTAGATGAGGATGCCCTTTGCTGTGCAGCACAGAGCTGGTCTGGGCAACCTGCAGCTGTACACATCTAGAAAAGCAGAGAGAAACACAGGCTGGCTCATTACTGCAGCTCCTGAAGTCATTGCTATTCCTCTTCCACCTCGCAGGGTTCACTGGCAGATCAGTCCCATCAATTACTGCTCTGTGCTACCAGGCTCTGATATTACCTCAAGGAAAGCTCTGCACATCCAAATTCAAAGGCTGCCAAGGTGCAGTCGTGACTTAAACATCATCATTTGGTTTTCACACGCAACAAGGGAACCTATCATTGTGAAAATGGGTAATCAGCCAAATAATCTTGCATTCACTTCATTTACAGGCCTGCAGCCTGTAGTTTTAGAAACACAGTGGAAGTGTTGGGGTGTTTTAGCAGTAAATATTATTCATAATATACTAGAATTTTCCAGGTAACAAAAAGAAAACAATGAGAGTGAGATGATGAATACAAACTGCCAAGAGCCACATATCCTGGGTTTCTTTCCAGTATTACTCTTCAGGATGGTTCAGATACTTCTCTTTCAGGGATTTTATGCATGGTAAGCAGTAAAAGTAACCAGAATTATTTTCATTGCCCCAGCCTTCTGGACCCACCAGAATAAATCACCTCTTGGAATAGTAGCACCAAATACTTCATGTCAGTTCAAACCTCTGGATGCCTAAACCCATCCTTTACTTCACTAGTAATTACTTTTTTAGAAAAAAAGAAATATTATGTGCTTGACAACTTAAGCCAGCACTGACACATTAATCTTTCTCTTCAGGTAGTGGCTCAGGCTGAGCATTGCTCCCAAGAGCAAAGCCCTGACTTGGGGAGACACAGATGGGTGAGACATCCCCACACTGGGGAAGGTCACACTCCTACTCACCCTGTTTCTGTCTAAGAGCTTTTACATCTGGAAGAGACAGCATTTTTTTCCCTAAAAAATAATCCAGATGGAGTTTTATTTTCATTCTTTCACTGTGTTGTTTCCATGCCTGAACACCAGGAGCCTTGAACTCTCCCACAGCTCCCAACTGTGTTTGTGCCAAGGCTGACCCTGATTGTGCCCTCTTTAGCACAAACACAAACATATTTTTCTCAGGGTATCCAATAACCTGAAAACCATCATTTCCACCAGTAAGAATTCTGAATTTTTCAACTCCTTGCATTCCCATCAAGAACAAACCAGGATTTCTGTTGCTGCGAAGGTGCCAAGCAGAAGCTGCCACTGAGGCACAGGAGACACAAATGGGACAGGGACAGTGAGAGTGCCAGCAGTGGATGTGTCCCCAAGTGCTGTCAACAACAGTGAGTGAACCCTGACAAATGCAGCCAGGAGGGTTTCCAGGAGCTGAGTCCCCTGCCCAGGTCAGGCAAGGGCAGGATTCTGGGATAGCTGGTGCTATCGCCCAGGATATTTACACCAGCAGCACGGTCCAGGTGAATCTGTGCACTCCCTGAGACACTGATTTTACAGCTGACACAGCTGCACAGGCACTGCAGGCTCTTACCTGCTGCTCTCAGAGCACCAAGGTGGTGTCAGAGTACACCTGTAATTTTTTTAGGATGATAAGTGTTGGGAGAAACAGCTAACAAGATGCCTGTGCTGCAAGAGGAGAAGTCCTGAGGGGGGAGTTTTTGTTCGTGTTCTCCTTGAGCTATTTAATAAACAAATATATGGATATGGAATCTGATTTGTATTTTATACCCCCCAGCTCCATGAGCCTGGCTGCTCTGTCCCTGTCACTCAGCAGTAACTGTTCAGGTTAATGGTGGCACTGGCATCACATGGTGAGGCTGAACATGGAAACATTAAGGAAAACTGTCCCTGTGCATGAGTTTGTAAGAGGAAAACCAGCTTCACACAGTGAAGATACAAATAATTTCAAGTGGATTTGGTAAAAAATGACATCCACACCTCAACTGCAAACTTAGATCTAAGGGGTTGTTCTGGATCTGAAACCCAAGAAAACCAAACTGCATTGGGACACAACCATTGACACACCCCCTTTGTGGGCTCCTTGGAAGAAAGAAATAACACCCAGAATAAGAATTCACCTCTTACTGAGTTTGTTATGTACCCACATGAACAACAAACCTTACTTGATCCCTCTGTAGCATTTCCACCACTTCTTATTCAGATGAGAACACAAATGCAATCCACTGGCTTCACGTCTTTGCTTCTTGCAGATTGGCTTTTTTATACCCTTACCTGGCCTAGTTCCATTTATTAGGAACATATAAAAAATTATTGCCTTCTATAACTCTTCTTCAACAATGTCTCCAGCCTGAAGGCTTCATGAAGTTATAAGCAAAGATTTATATGTAATAAATTATTGAAAATGAAAAATATCTGTCTCCAACAAAAGTAATATATTTCAGGTAACAGTGACTTTTCTAGTGAAGGGGAAGATAAAAGTGTATTTAGCAGGTATTCTGATACCATAAACTAGAATTCAATATTTGCATGTTCAAATATATTACAGAAAAATATGCTAATTCAAATCTGACATTAAGAAATTACTTTCTACTGCAAATTGGAATTCCAAATGAAACAATAAGCTGCACTAGACTTAGACAGCTACACAGCCCACTTGGCAAAGAGAAACCACCGACAGAATTAATATAAAAAGAAAAAAATACCCACAAAACCCCCCCAAAAAGGAATATTACTATTAAAACCACAAAAAAATACTAGAATGAGATTTCCTGCCTTTGCAGCACATACCTTTTCCCAAATATCCCTTCATAAATTTCCCACAGGAGTCCTACATCCACACCCCATCACTCAGTGCATAAAATGGTTCACAGCTCTTGTACAGAGAACCTGCTAAGTGGATTAAAGCTTATTTTTCATGTGTGACTTCATGATTTACTGTGTTTGGCCAAGATTCTTCCTTGACTGAACTTGACCTAATCCTTGCATGATTTAAAGGGAACTTTATGTATACAAACACATGAATAGACAGTGAAGTACTTAGATTCATTATACTAAAAAACAATTCTGAGATTCTAACTCCAAAGAGGGCTCTAAAAGCTACTATCATATGTGCTTTTTATGATTTTATTTCAAGTGAGAATAAAACCATTTTTACTGTTGACTTTGACTCCACAGTTCAGGATCAGATTCCACTAGTTTTAGATAGTTTGAACTATTCCTATATCTTAAGTCACAGAACCTAAAACGAACGTAAAACTGTCCAAACACAATTTATATCCCCATTACAAATAACAGATCAAGCATGGAAGCCAAAATGGGAATGGCACATTCCCAACAACAGGAATGCAATAATATTGAAATAATACAATATAAAAACCTCATAAGAAGTTTTCTTCTAAACTGCAGTATTAAAAATCTGTGCTATGGTCTTACTATAAAATGTTTCAGTCTATTACAAGACAGAAAAACTTTCTAGAAAGTTGTTTCCATTCTCAATGGAAGGAAAAGAATGATGTAAGACAAAGGTTCTAAGGTGGCTACAGGAGGATGAACTAACTAACTAACACAGGGTGAGGATGAACTGTAAGCTCTGAATCCCAGCTGGGTTCAGGGATGTGAAACTTGCTGTGAAAGCTGATTCTCTGCCCTCCTCCTGCAAAGTTCTCAGAGAACCATTTCAGAAATTCAGTGTGATAACTAATCACCACTTTGTGAACACCAACAGGTCCCTACCACTAACTTCAATAATGGCAGAGACCAAGGGAATCCCAGAGCTCTGGGGGTGAGCAGCAGCCACATCCATTCACCTGGGCTCCATCCCTTGATCCATTCAACCAGGGAGGTGGAAGTTGGGCATCAGCCAGGGCTGGGGACATGGGAAGCACTCCCACAGCTGGGAGGGGGCTCAGCAAGCTGCTGCTGACTGGAGCAGGGAAGGGTGGCCAGAAAAGGGACTCCAAGAGTGGTCACTCGATTACAGAACAGGAAAGGGACAGAATGAAATGAAAACAGCAGTCTGAAAACAAAAATCTGTAAGGACTAACGTGGCATGGATGGCCCACAGCAGCAGGAAACTGGAGCTGGTTACCCAGACTGATCCAGCTGCCCTGAATTCCCCCCAGATGGGCACTTCCAGCTGGCCACCATGAAAAGTGCCATTGTATCCTACCTCAGCGTGGTTCTAGGAATACATCAGAAAAATCAGTTTTTACTTCTAGACTTAGCTTCCCTTACTAGCCTTGTACTGCTGACCAGGCTCTGCACAGAATTCATATTTGCAGTTTGCATTTGAAAAAGAAAGGTAAAACCACAAAACCTGCCACGTTTTTCCTTACAATGGTACATTTTTACAGAAAAGGAATACACTTCCCTCCTACCAGTACATTTTTTAATGGTCCAGGAGATTGTCCCATTCCCAGGAGATCTTTAGGTTTATTTTGACCAGTTTATTGGCTTCCTCACACTGGTTCTCAACAGCTTGGCAATTTCATTTTGAATCTAAAAGCATTATCAATTTTCTTCTTTATGCTGAATATATTATTGGCCTTGAAAGAACCTGCTATCAGAGCTTTCCCAAGAAGGATGGGTGGATTTGCTTAGCCCTGAGAAAAGCTCCATTTCCAGGAGCTAGTCAGCAAACAGAACCTATTTCAGCTTCTTCCATCAGCAGGTTGGACCATTAATACCTGCAGGAAGTAGATCTGCAAGTCAGATGGAGTCATCCCCACCTACTTACTGTGAGGAGAGTGCCTGGCTTTAATACCTTCATAACCACAATTTGCCATTGAGAAGCTGCCCCAAGCTATTGCCAATTTATACTGGACACCCACGATGAGCAATAATAGCTTGTACTGTGATAAAATAGATTTATTGTCAATATAAATATACTTACTGCAGCAGCTTTCCTTAAATCTTTATTTATAAGGCACACCAGATAGCCCAGTGAGATAAGGAAGTATTTCTATATACCAGACTTTTCACTTCATTTCCTAGAAAGATTATAGAACATCATGGACACAAGGATCACACCAAAGGTTACATATTCTAATTTCAGAGAAAATAAAACACTGTGAAGAAAAGTAACTCTACAGAAATCCATGCAAATATTAGTCTATATACCCAGGTTTTATTCTAAAATGAACCTCAGACTTCAAAAGGAATGGAGTTGAGTTGATGGACCCTCTGGAGATATTTATCTGATAAAAGACTTTCAAATTATCCTCCCACCCCTATAAGATATTATCTTCATAATGTACTAAAAAAAAAAAAAATCCTGCCCTTTGGTATTCACCTAGCAGTCCTGGATGGGGCTGAAATTAATAAATAATAGAGCCACTAGCAACACCCTATTGATTTTCTGCCGGATTTGTCTGTCTCCTCAGAATTTTAAGAAGTGTTTAAACAGATATATCCATTATGTGTTGGAAGGAATTTTAAAACTCCCCAGTAGGGCTGTAGTTGATGACATATTGACAGTATCTCAGCCTGAAATAATTCTGGACATTCCGCCTGTGTTGTCTGCAGATGCAGAGCCAAAAACACCCAGCTGAAGGGCAAAGGGAAGGTCAAATGCCTGAAGCACTCACAGAAAGCAGCTATACTTGAACACTATTGCTTCAACCCTTGGACATCAGCTTGTGAAGACAGAAGCAATTCCTGTTATCAGCTGTATAAATAAAATTATTAAAGCATCAGAGTGTTTTTCCATTGAAAAGAGTGCCCTAAGGAATGAGATTTTAGCTCTGCTGTGAAAGAACTGAGGAGTTCTTATCTTCATTTGCTAATATAAACAGAATACCTTCACTAATTCCCCAAAGCTGCTCCCAGCTCCTTTGCAGAGCTTTCCTCAAAGTTCCCTCCCCGTGCTCCGCTTCTACTGCAGCCCAATTTACGAGAGCATTTAATGCATTAAGACTGGAAGGCTTCAGATTTTCCAAATGTAGGGCAGCAGAACACTGTCACCTTGCTCATAAAATGGGATGATGTGGTTTCAGAGCCATTTACCAATCCCTTGGAAACTTTTTTACATTTTAATGCATCAGTGAAATGGAAGAGCATGCAAGAATTTTGGTTTTACTTTGACAGGAGACTAAAACAAGAGCATGTTAATCAGCTGTGTAAATGCTCCTTTTTGCACTGATCCTATTTGTTGCTCCTTTGCTTGAGCAGGAATGTTCTCCTCATTATGGTCCTGATTAAGAAGTTTGATGTGCTGACCTTGAATATCAAATTAAGCTCCACGCTGCAAGCAAAGCATCCTATCTTCTCTAGTGGCTTATAAATTCATTAGACACTTTGGACAGAGTTTTAAAATTTGCTGACACTAAATTCACTCAATACAGAACAGAACTGTTAAGATTTATGAGGCAAATCTGCAGTTAAGTGAAACATGCAATCTCCAGGTGATTTCCACCAGGAACCCCTTCCATCTAGGCTCTCGCCTTGTTTTTTAAACAATGCCCTATTAAACTGCAGACTCTTAATTACCTTCTCCATTTTCCAGCCAAGTGATCAATAGCAGAGGACAGGCAGAGGTGTGGCAGCTGCTGGGACGAGCCCAAGCCAGGAAGGCGACGGCGTTTGCTCGGTGCTGCGGCTCGAGACGCTGCTGTTGCACACCCCTTCAAAAGTTCAAAAGGAACAACTCCAGTGTAAAAGTCCTCTTGCTGCTGTGGAGTGAGAATGATTTATCTCGGATGCCATGTTCCCGGAGCAGCTGGATCAGAATTTTAAATCTTTTTGCCATCTATATTCCCCAAGGGCACGAGAAGTGAATCAAGGCTCTTTTTTACTTTCATGGATTCCAGGCTTTGACAGGAGTTCACAGCAGAAAAAAAAAAGTAATTTCTGAACATCAGGCAAGCCCTCTGTGCCTGGTCTTTGCTTAACCAGGCTTTGTTTTCGTTTTGGCAGAATATGTTTTGCTTGCATTTAAAAAGGGGCATTTGATATCAAATGTGAGTGCCTAACTGGAAAGCAGCTCCACCAACAACACCAGCCTCGCCTACCACACAGGATAAGACTCACAAAAGAAAGTTAATTCAGTCATTTGTGAAGACACTTCAAGGGGATGTCAGGATGTAAAGCCTGCTCACAACAGGAAGGAGAGATGGTGAGAGGGAGACACTGGGTAAAATCAATCACTGGAGGAATATTCTCACAAGACTAATTTATCCGATACAAGGAAGGGTTTGTGTCGCAAACCTTCCTGCTGACAAGATTTAACTAAGCAGACACACTGCAGAGAAAGGGTCAAGACGAGGACACAGAGGCACCTAAAATACCCAGCAGCCTTCCCTAAATACTCAGCTGAAATTATTCTCTCTCATCTTGCACATGGTGTGCGACACAACAGTCTCAAGCCGTATGGCACCAAGGATGCTGATGTGCTCTTCTGCTGCCATCCTGGCCAGGAACCCAGAACAGCAGCAGCTGCCACAGGGATGTCTCCTCTTTCACATTGATCATTTTGTAAATACAGGGGATCAGCGCAGCTGTACAACTCACAGCTCCAGGCTAGAGGCAGCACGGCTCACACCAAGACTTCCTTGGAAGTCTGGTGTCAGTCTGCAGGTTAGTTTGAATGAGAGGATCCAAAATCCAAGTGGCAGACAGGATGCTTAACAAACTGATGCAGCCTGAAGCACAAAAATACCTTTTCTGGGTGTAGAATTACACTTATAGCCAATTCTGCCTCAAATAAATGCATCAAAGTGCAATACAAATACCAGCAAAAATTTGCTATGCAGATAGAAATTACATACAAATAATTGAGATGGAAATGTTTATCTGGAGAGTGACTCAGAGTGGCCTGAAGAAAGAGTGGCATCAACAGAACTTGATATCAGTGTTCAGTTAGCTTCTCTGCTCTCAGAGCTTTGGAGGGGAAGTAGATATATCTAATATCAACCTTAACTGCTGGAGCTGCAATTCCAACCAGAATGGCAAGGTGGAAATGGGTCATACCTTGACCTTGTAAACAAAGGAAGCAGAGAAAGTAATTACAGTCCCCACAAAACAAACATGCAAACACAGAAGGACAGCAAAAGGACTTTATCCCACATTCCAGCTGGCATTTCTGAGATTCATTACAGAAATGAAGGTTGATCAGAAGTGTCACACAGTTAATGACATCAGAGAGGAGTGTGACCTTCACCACCCCAAGTAAAAATGAACTCACATAAAACAGCCAGTTAAAAGATGAGGTGAGAAATGAGATGAGGCCAGCAGCCATTTCTGCTTCCTCTTGAACCACAAAGAGAAAAGGAGGGGAAAGAACTGCACTCGAGCCTATATGGGGGGAAAAATGTGACCTAAGGTCTTCTACCACTGCTAATTCCTCTTCTTTCCATAGAAAAATATGATTGGATTTAAGATACAACAAAGTGAGATGGTACCAAGGAGTGTTTCATTAATGCCAGAAACCTGCTCTCTGAAAACCAGAACTGATGTACTGTGGTTTAGTTACATGTAAATAGACAGAAAAGCACATCATAAAAAGTTGTACCTCGTGTCCATAAATGTGCAAAACCATCCTGAGTTCTGCCTGAATTTTTAAAAATATTTTGCATTTTACCTAGAGCAGAATGTCCTTTAAATGAAATGTCATAGCAACCAAAATAACGTCTTCAAACATAATTTCATCCTTGTTTTCCATCACTTTTTCTTCTTTCCTGTTCTATGTATTTGCTCACATTTGATATTCCTGTTAATCATCACCACAGCATTTTGCTTGCTTTTGCACCAACTATGAAAGGTTGGATCAGAAGGTTCTTGAGATCTCCTTCCAACCTGATATTCTGTGATTCACCTCTCCTATTGCTGCCCTTCCCAGATTTATCTGACTTTATTTCCTGAAAAAAAAACAAAACAGGGATTTGACTCAACAAGTCCAAGATCTATAAATATTTTGTGCTCTGAACTGTATGTTTTACTAAACACATATGAAAATGCAAGATTTCCATCACGACAGTCAAAGTTCAGTCTGTGGGTCAAATGAGTGTTGCCTGCACATGGATCATAATATAAAAGCATTAATAGTGGTTTAGTCCCTCAATTCTTCATTTATTTGCAGTTACATCTGGTACTGAACCAGGAAGCCCAAACCCAACTGGAGAAATTGAAGAAAACCTTAGAAAAACTAGAAATCTGTGTCCACTGCCAGATGGTGTACCAGCAACAGCAATGAAAAAAATATTTAATGACAGTAAGATCTGAAAGGAAGACACAAATACTAGAACATAAGGTTTTTAAAGCAATAGCTTAACAAGTTTACAGAGGGATTAATAAGACACATCTGCTCACTCTAGCTGGAAATTCTGCTGGTGGCCCAGGAGTTTCTTCCAGTCCTAGGTTTGTGTTGTTTCATGACAATCAATTTACTATCAGTGTTCTGCTGTGGGGTAAGGAAACACAATCTTTCCACTTTAGCAGGAAAGGGGGAGTTTGAGAGGCCAGTCTGGGCTCCCAGGGGAGGAGAATTCAGCTGCCCCAGTGAGCAGAGCCTCTGTACCACAGCACGTTCCCTCATTTCAGTCTTTGCTGCCCAAAGTCTCCTTGCTGAAACACTCCCTTTATTGTTCTACCTCCAGTGAAGTCTCAAATTCCACACCTTCCCTGGCAGCTGCCAGACACCTGCACACTGTGTGCATTCAGAGCTCTCCCAAGTGTAGAAACCCCAAACACAGTCTGTGCTTTCAAGCCCTCCCAGGCCCTACAACCTCATTTCTATTTTTCAATCTATTTTATTTCTATTACTATTTACTCTAGCAAATACCAGCTGCTTGTCCTTCCCTTCTCCCACTTAGCACATTTCCAACCCTCCAGGAGGGATGCTGAGCTCCTCTCTAACATGATCCCATGGATGCTGCTCTCACCACACCAACCATTTTTCCCTAAGTGGTTTCATCTTCTCTCTGATGAAATAATTGCCAACTCTACCTCTTCCAAGAGCAGTGAATCTCAGTCAGCCCTCATTAGTGTAACTCCCTTATCATAGCACACAATATCACTATCAAAATTACTTCCTGAATCCTTCCTACTCTTATTAACAACTCAGAAACAGCTTCTGGATGGAAGAGTTTTAAATACTGATATGTAATTTGCAGTTTACTGCACAAACCTCAGAACAACTCACATGAACTTAAGAACATCAAGCTCTGTGCTCAAATTCAGTTGCTCCTCTTCCACCCCAGAGGAAGACAACGTGGTAAAGGAACCAACAGAGTGGCTTAAACCAAACTTTACATTCTAAATTCTTTCTAAGGCAATCTATCAGACACTCAAAACCTCAGAAAAATCAGCTGCAAAATTATCTTAGCCTTCCAGCTGCTAGAGATCCATAACCACCTTCCTGTTCTGCAGGCTGATTCCAGAGGTGGGATTCACATCCAGGAAATCCATCTTGTGCCAGTGAGGAATGTTAAAGGAAGCCAGCCCCAGCCCTGGTGCCCAGGGACAGACCCTGCAGCTCCCCCCTCCAGTGCCCTGAGCTGTGACACTGCACAAAACAGAGCATTTCTAAGATCTGGCCCAATCTCACTGCCTAATTTGCTGGAAAGGTTAAATTCCCCCTTTGGCCCAGTACAAATGCACAGGCTATTTTTATAGTTTTTTAATTAAACAGGTCCTGCAAGGCAATGCCGTATTTCCATGATCTGACTGTGTCAGAGATGCTGTGCAGGTTAATGAGAACCAGGAATCCAACATTCCTGCATAACACAGCCCCAGCTGTCCTCAATAGATTTGTCCAGCACAGACAGAGCAGTCCCCTAAAAAAGCCACCAAAATTTCAGCTGGCAAATTCTGTTTTGACCAGAAATAAACCTGTGTCCATCCCTAGTTCATTTTAATCCAAAGACTAGATTTCAAGGTGCCTAGGAACACTTTAAATGCAACAAATATGATAATGGCTTTTTTTCTCCTGTAGGAAAGATAAGTCTGATAAGGAGGAAAAAAATCAATTTTTGTCATGAGGCAACTTTAAGTTAATTTAACAATATTTCAGGATGACTGCACATGGATTCTCAGACTGTCAACTACACAAGTTACAATCCCTTTACAGTCTCATGCTGCACCTTGGGATCTGCTCGTTGTTATATTCTCCTAAAATTAGTTTGGAAGCCTTGCTTGCACATGGCTTCTTTTGTCTGTTTGTCATAATTTTACTTGAAAAATTATCCCATAAATGCTTCTGAGTATGATCAGTATTTCTGATAAAATTAGAAGGTGCTTTGTGGTATGGTGGTTATGGTTTTAACTTGCTTTTATGGCCTAAACTTCCCTTTCCTAGCAATTAATTAATTCAGCAACAGGATTTTATAGTTCTCCTGGAGGATTCTTGGAAGCTTCTCTGCAGAAGACAGAGAGGTCTACGTGCACCCTTTGTGCTGCTTCAGAGCATCTCCAGCTCAGTTCTGTGTTTTATTCAGAATGGTGAAGAATGCAAACCTCAGTCACCATTCCTGCCTTTCTCTGTTTTAGACTCATGTATGATGCCTTTAGGAGCTGAGGTACCACAACGAAAATGAACTTGAAAGAATATGGTCCCATCCATGCAATAAAAAGAGTTTATGTTTGAGGATATTCATTTCTTCTTATATTGGTGACAAAAGGATAGAAGGAAGAATCTGCCAGCAATCAGCAACAGAGAGCTGGGAGAAGAGTCTAATTTGAATCCTCAAGGGAAATTTAGCCAGACAAATTAAACATCCCAGCATTAGCTGGTTGACACATCATTAAAGGGCAATGAGAACCAATTTTTGGATTTAAAACCTACCACTATTCTTTTGCATCCAGGGTTTGGCCTTTGCTCAATACAGAAAGACAAAATCTCTGCTCACACTACCTTAAAAAGCAATTTCTGCCTCAACCTGGGCTTAAAGAAAGACTTGAAGTCCTGGCAACAACAACAGGACATGTAACAGGACAAGGAGAAAGCCACTAACATGCAGCAGAAATACCAAAAGACACTCTGGATAGCAAAGATTTTTTCCAGTCATCTTTAACTTCCTACTCCACTGAGAACTTCCAAGCACTGGAAAATCTCTCAGAAGAGAGATTTCAGGAGCTGCACTTTATCAGGATGATCCTTTCAGACCTGACAACAGCCCCCTCACATACTACTTACAGGTTAAAACTCCTTTGGAATTTGCTCTCAGGTTGGTAGAAGGGGTGGCATTCACTTGGGAAGTTTGCAGCCCTTCCCTAGGAAATGTCACTTCATTTACTTCAGAACATGCAAACACGTCTGAAAACTAAGAGAAAGCATGCACAAAAATAAGTGGTTTAAATTTTGGGACAGCAAAAAATTAAGCTGGGTTTTAAAGTTTAACTCCTGAAAGAATTCCGATTTTTAAAATCTTTATAGTCTTGTTGAGAGGTTTCCATCTAAGTAAGTCCATAGCAAGGTGTGAGTGGTTTTACACATTGATACCATTTAAAAATCCTCCATTTTCAGGGAGAAGCTGTAAGAGGTGCTGTTCCCAAACTTGTAGCATTTTTCTATCCTGCAGCCCAGGCTCAGTGCACTGGTCTAACACCATCACCTGAGGATGAGGAGATTGTCAGGAGCCACTGCAGAGCTGTACCTGGGAGCCAGAGGCTGGGCAGAGGATTAGCCACAGCCTGCTGAGCTAATTGAGCATGTTTCACTTATCCTGGCACTTAGGAGCCAGAGATTCCGAGTGTGCTGGTGAATAAAAGAACATCTGCCTGATAACATCCATTTCATGTGAGTTACAAGTTTCAGAGAGCAATTACACAGCATTTTTGTTTCTAATCCAAATCAGATGTTTAAACCATTTTGTGATTGCACAATTATCTTGTTTTATGAGGCAACCCAAACATCATTTAACAAGATTTGAATGCCACTGTGTATTTTCAATTTATTAACAAAAATCCAGAAGCCAAGCCCCCAAACATGACAGGGAAAAGCAATGGGAAAAGGATGACAAGGCAGTGGTGGAAACAACATTGCTGGGAAAACACCATCACCCACCTCAAGAGGAGCAGAGGTGCTCCCAGCTCTCCTGCTTTGTTTCTGCAGGATTTTGAAGCAGTCAGGAGCTGCTGAGGAAGCAGAGGCAGCTCATTCCTACCAGCTTGGCCACAGCTCTCACCTGGGGAGGGCACAGCAAGGGGCAGAAGAGCCCTGTCCCCACAGCATGACACAAATCCAAGCACCAAGAGAAGCTGCTGCACTTTAAACTCTCCTGGATTCTTGGTCCGTACTGGGATTTTGGGCTGCACATCTGGTCAAGCTACGCCGCAAACTGTAAATACATAAGGCTGTAATCAGTGATTTTTGGATGTCTTTGCCAACTTTAATGATTCTGTGAATCCTTTCTCACCAAAAGTCAGAGGATTAGAGAGACAAACACATCATCCCTGTATTTGTGTGCTCAGAGACTTCCATGAGCTGCTCCAGCAGAGCTAGGGAAGGATTGCAGCAGGACTGGGTTCCCTGAGTTACTGGGGGATCTGCAGCACAGCCCAGAGTTTTCTCACTCAGACTTTATCCAAATGTGAAACTGGGAAGGAGAATAAGCCTTGGAGAGAAGAGAGGCTGAGTAGACAAACATAATTCTGTTACTCAGGAATTAATTCCCACCAAAACATATTTCTGCCACATTGAAATTGTAATATTCGGCTTCCAAATCCACAAAACTCATTCCAAGATTATTCAGTACAATTTACACCCTTAAAAAAAATACAGCTTTGATTTATCACATCTCATTTACATAACCTCCATTTACAGTCAAAATCTAATTTAGTGTTTTCTAACAGAAGATTTCCAATGTTGCTGTACTGAATTAAGCAGCAACACTGAAAAGTCAAGACCAACTCTCAATCCAACAACCAAGACTTTAAAAGCTCTCATGCACACCTCCCAGTTTTCACTCCAGGAGTACAAACACAGTCCATGCAGCAAAGACCAGTCATGACCTTCTCTTGCAGAACGACAGGGACTCCAAACTTCACTTTTTAAGGTGAAGCTCACCATATCCCTCTAGGCTTTGGCAAGTTATTTTAAGACTAGGCTTTTTCTTAAGAGGTCACAGAATACATCATCCCTGCTGTACAACTTGCACTCTCAGCATCCAACTGCTCTGTGCAGCTTTTATTCTCCCACCCCTGCTTGGACCTGTCTTTCCTCCTCACAATTCCCAAAGGCTGGCAGAACAAAACTCTGAAAAACTCCACCTAACCAGACTCTCCTGCAGTGAAAGAGCAGGAGGAGCCAGGAGCAGGGACTAGCAGGCCAGGCTGAACAGAAACCTTGGCAGTGCAGAAGGATCACCACAAAATCTGGGCACATTCTGCCTAATTGCTTGACAGCACAAGGTGGGAGCCAAGCAGGGCTGCAGCCTGAAAACTGTGGCAGAAATTAAGGGCTGCAGACAAGGCATTTAGAGAACAATGAAAACCACAAACCCCATAGATAATTATAACCAAAAATAGGAGCTTACTAATTTTTCTGCCACTAATACAGTTAGTAAAGAGCCATTACTGTATTCAGTCTTATGGAAAAAAGAATGTTTATGGAAGCAAAATAATGTAATCATTGCTATACATTTAGGAGATCTGAGGTCCAAGGAACACAGAAAGCAGTGAAATATGAACTGCTTTTATTTTTGTTTTACCACTGAGTAATTTTCATGAGCAGACTACTCAGACATCATCTCCCTTCTGTAATGTTTAAAAGATGTACAGCACAGAAAATAATCCAGCATCAGTACAGGCACAGACCAGAGGACTGAAAGGTCTCCCAGAGCTCTAACTTTTTAACACTCTGATTTTCTGGACTTTCAGTAGAGCTTATATAAGTCTATATAATTTGCAAACACATTTCCTCCTGAGTCATCTTTTATTTACCTTTTTTCTCCTTGCTGACTTACAGAGCCAGCTTTGTGACTAAACAATTTTGGTAAGCCTTGCAATCAACAGGATTAAACAGTGTATGCTGGGTGAGCTACAGACAGAATTCATTTGTCAGATCCCCAGTGCCCTGACTTTAATCAGGGGTAATAAAGCCAGCAGTATTGCTAATCCAATCAGCAAGACCAATGAAAAAATAAATTTGTTACTGCAGTTCAAAAACTGCCCTTTCACTGTGCAAAGCAAAAGTGGAATGAAAATCTCTCCCTTTTCCTCTCACTCCAAAGGTCCCTAATGAACAGAAGAGGGAGGAGGCAGAGGAGTTGCATATCAAAGCCCAGTTGTCCCTTGAAATCCAACTTTAATTATTAATACATGAGATGTGCTGAGCAAAGACAACACATTTGAGGTCTTGCAAGCTTACACTGCAGAATGTAGTGGCTGCAAAGCTGCATCACTCAAAGCCAAGCAGACTGCCTTTTCAAGAAATTTCTCCCAATGAATTGTTGACCTGAATACACTATTTTTCTACTGTGTGCTGTAAAAAAAATATTTCCACACTTAAGATACTTCTTCTCCCAGGAAATTGCTCTCTGTGAACAGCTGCTTCTCTAATTCTGTTTGCAGAGGGACAAGGTGCAGCTCAGAGAGCCCTGGAATCCAGGGAAGAGCTGCAAGAACTGAGCAGGTCAGGATGATTAATGAGCACCTGCTGACTCTGCTGGCTCAGAATGATGCCAGGAGCTTCTCCAGCTCACCTTCAGCAGATCCCCGTGGCAGCACTGCTTGGGAGCAAAGCAGAATCTAAGGAGTGGGTATATTACAGCTCTACCTCCTCTACATTGCTCCAGGAATTATCATGGAATCACACAGCATGGCTGGGGTTGGGAGGAATTTTAAGGATCATCTCACTCCAACCCCCTGCCACATTTAGGGGCATTTTCCACCAGCTCAGGCTGGTAGTTGTCACTATTTTAGGGTGGGATATGATGAATATTTCAGTTACTCACGATATGTTTGTTCCAATCATCTATTACACACAAATCCATGGGTTGAGGACAGAAGCATTTCCCTCCTGGTGGGAACAGACTCTCCCAGCTTTTACAAGATTCTGTGCTTTTCACACTGAAAGATCCATTGCCTTCTTAATGGCAAGGTATCAGCTTCCCAGGCTGACCTTAATGAGGGCAAGGACTACAATAATAAACACTTTCTATGTCATAACTTTATACCAGCTATTTTCAGAGAGAAGCACAGCAGTGGAAGAGCACCACAGAACTCACCTCCCTTTGTTCTGTGCTCCTCATCCTGAGCTGCCTACACCTGCCCCCTTTTGAAATCTGAACTAAAACATGACTGTGGCTTTTGCATGACCAGAAAGAAAATCCAGGTAATGTCAGTCTCTGTCCAAGGGGAAACTTCCCTCAGAGCTGCTCCTGTTTTTATGGCCACAGCAGCCTTAACTTTCTTTGGCTGATTTACTTCAAAGGAAAACAGCCCCTCCTAAGTGACAAAGTTCTGATCAAAACCGAGATGCTGGAATACCCTTGTAGGGACATTTGTCACTGTATTATTGAGCTTGGTTTTCTTCCCCATCAGGCCTCCTATCTCCAAGCTTTTCAAGAAATGAAGTGGTTGTCTGTCTTTCAGCATTATCTTCATTTCTTTGTGAGGGTTCCACAGATATGGGAACTCTCCTGGTCTCTCCATCAGTTTTTAAAAGGATAGACTCCTTTATTGAATTATAATTATATGATTATTTAAACCTTAATAAAATTTCTCTCCAAAGATCAAATAATAATTTTTTAAAAAAATAATTTAAAAAATACATGCCAAAAATAACATGGGTGAGAAGCAAACCCCCGTCTCACTACAACATTAAATGCTCTGCAACTGTGACAAGATCCATCTGCTGGACCAGATTTTGAAGAGGTCCAGTAATTGTTATAAATCAGTAATGAGTGCATAGAAGTGGCAGGATGAGTTGGCATTAATGACAAGATGGCAATGCCTTTTGCAGGTTTTTTTATTAGAATCTACATTCTCACCTATATCATTGTTACTTTAGCTGGAGAGGTTGTTCCAGACAACAAAGCAGCTGTTGTAAAATAACCACTGCTAATACTTTAATTATAGCCACATCATCATTAACTTGTGCTCCCTCAATCTGCTGCCTCCACCTGTTATTGTTAAGTTTATATTTATCTTATTATTGTATCTGGGAAATAAATTACCTTCCTGTTATGTAGCTTTACACTGCTCAGCAAAACAGGAGCCCAGGCACGATCAGGACTTTCATACACTACCAAAAGAGGAGAAAAATATTTTTTAAGTTCTCTTTCAGTTTTCTCTAAGGCTACTAGCATGTGATGTAATGACTGAGGAACTCCAGCCTGCAGGTTAATGCACTTTCACAAGGAGAGAAGCAAAGAATTTCATAAACACTTCATAAAGCCCACAGGCACAGATGAAAAGCAGAATATACATCAAATATAAAACACTGTTCAGGGTGCCAACCTCTTAGCAGGTAGGCACTGCCTATTTGAACAGGTATTTTTTGTGCTGATGATGGTTTAATGAAGCAACTTTTGCTAGGTGTTCAAAGAAAAATCACTGTCTCTTCATTCTGCCTTATTATCAGAGCCTGTTGATCAGTGAAGTGGAAGCTCTTTTGGTCCTCTGAGTCACAGCAGGAAGCCAACACACAGCCATGAGTTGATTGAAAACCTGAGATACAGACTTTGGAGCAGCTCCTCAGCAGAGGTATAGTTTTAGAAACAGTGACAGACTGTCTGGAACTGGAGAAAAAATTGTCACACATGACAACCCCAACACAAGTGCCTGACACCTCACCTGTGAGCTCACTCATAAAACCAGGGAAAAATCGAGAAAACTTTCTGAAACTCTCTCTAGACAACAAAATTACTTCAAATTTTCCCCAGACAACAAAAAGACTTCAATTAATCTCTATTCTGATAGACTGTTTCTGGGCATATTTGTAAATGGCCTAGGGAACTATAATTAAGCAGTTAACTTGATGAACAGCTGCACTTTTTTGAAAGCAGTCATTAAAAGTAAGGACAGAGTTACCTGCCTCATTGTTTAACAAGATCTATTAGAATAAAAACATGAAATAGTAACCCTGGAGGAAAAATAATTCTTCATAAAATATTAGATGGTTGCATTTGGTTTCCCCACAGAGTTTCTTTCTAGGCTCCATATTTCTTTGGAAAGAAGGCAGCATCTCATTACTGCTCCTGATCTTTTCAAAGAACAATGCTTGTGATTTAGCTAAAGAGAAGACATCCCAAAGAAGTGGGTGACCTCTAAATCCTCCTTGGATATAAAAATTCACAAAAGACATGCATGGGTCCCAGCCTCCTGGAATTCTCAATGAAAACAGTATTACCTGAAGTATTAAGATGTCACACAGTCACAATAGTTATTCATAAAATATTTCATCTTGAGTGTTTTTCTAATGCTAACTTATAATTACTCAAAATTTTATTCATTTATAGACACTATACATGCATTAGCACAAAAGTTTTTCATGCTGTCAGGGTTCAACTAAAAGACCCCAACAACCTAGGCTATTTCAGTTTTGGAAAATAGTCAAAAATATTTCTGTTTCTTTGTAGCCAGCAGTTTCTACCAAGCTGCTGTAGAAGCAGATAAAAGAAAAGTATCTGAAGATATAGCTCATCCTTATTAAGCTTCATGAAAAAATTCTATTTATTTCTAATATATTCTATTGCATTTATTTTTTGTATGACCTTGGTTAGAGGTTAATGGGAAGACTCTACTGATTTCCACTCATAATGGTGCCAGAATTTTCCTACAGGGGACATCAAAACCCAGTGCAAGAGAAGCATCATCACTGTTATTTTAAAATATCAGTTCGCCTTATTTAACAGAGTCAACTTTAGTGGCATCCAAGGTCTCTTTTTCTGCTCAAACACAAAAAGAAATTAATTCAGTAAAAGAAAAATAATCAGTCAAGAGGTCAACTTTTCATTACAGGGACAATTAGAGCCTGATCTATTCCCAAAGTAGCAATGGAAAGACTAAAGAGTATTTGGCTCACACTGAAGACAGAAGGGGTAAAGCAGCCCTGACCTGGATGCACATTTGCAGGTTTGTTTCAATTTATGGTGTCATTAATGTGGAGGGGGAGGACCTGTATTTCAGCTTTTAGCTCTGGACAGGTTTGGTTTAAGGTGTCATTTATGCCCCACTGCACTTGACTCCAACCAAAGCACTGAACTCTTGATTATTTACCACTGCCACAGCACCAGTCAATGAAAAACTGCTTTTCTGGAAGTGAGAAGAACAGTTTGCCCAGAGGGGGTGTGGAGTGTCTCTCTCTGTAGATATTCCAGAGCCATCCACATTCCACACAACCCCGTGCCCTGTGCTCGGGGATAACCCTGCCTGGGCAGGAGACTGCGACCAGTGACCCACCCTGGTCCCTTCCAGCCTGACCCATTCTGTGATTTGACTTTGAAGGCTGTGAACGACACCTTACAACCCCAAAAGTCTAATTTTCAAAGCTGTCAAGCTCACTCACCCCAAAATGAGACCCCAGATGGTTTTGGTGCCAGCATTTCTGAAAGCCAAGCTCCAGGAGCCACCTGTCCTTCAGAAAAGGGAGCAGGTTACCATCCAAATAGACGGCAAGGGTTAAACCCTGCATGGACCAGCACGTAGGAGTCACAAAAATAACTTAAGATAGGGAAATTTGGATTAATTGCTCTTTCCACCAAGTCATACATGCACAAACATGGAACAACAACGTGCCTCAGTTTCTCTCGCTTATGACCCAGTTTATACAACAGGGCTGCCATGTGCTCACAGATGGGGTGCTCAGGGTCTGTCATTTCAAAACCATGAGTGTATTGATGCCTGCAACTCAGCCCTGAGAGGGGAGAGGCAGACAAAGACAATTTGGCACCCAGCCCAGCAGTTCTGGTGCCTCTGCAGCACTTTGGATTAACAGGAGCTGCAGCAGATGAAGCTGCATTCTGCACCTCCCTTGTGCCGCAGCTTTTGTGGGAGCAGCAAAAAAATATCCTCGAAGCTCTAACCTTGTGTGAGCATGAAAGGTTAACCAGACAAAATTCAGGCCACATAATGAGAGACTGAATGAGAAACCTTCCTGGACAAAGTATTCTCTGCTTTTGGAGCAGATAACCAAAGATCACACAATCTGCCCCCAGAAGATAAAGTTTCCAGTGCCTGCTCAATGCAAAGGCTTCTGCTTGTTCAGCACAGTATTTTTTCTTGCATTTGTTTCCCTTAGACCTTGGTGATCTTTCCTGCATTCAATGCCTCGGCTCCATTTCTCATCACACCATGTGCTACAAAAGCAACTATTCAGAACTTGGAGGTGCTGAAATTCCTTATCTTGAATTTTAAGGACAGATTACACTAACCTTACAGTGAGCAGTATTTTGTACAAAGTGTATGTACCACCACAGTCCCAGAGAACACCAACGATACAGAATATGGCACAACAGGAACAGAGATACCACAAAGGATGGAAATGTTTCCTTGGCACCTCATGCTGCCTGATAAATATACCAATGAAGTGCAAAATTTAATGCATACTGGAAGTCTCTGACATTTATTACCCAAAAAAATTTGCATAATAAAATCCATACTTGCACCAGAATAGGGCAAGCTGCATTTGAAAAAATCTGCTCGAATTAACTGTTCTTACAATGTTTCTCTCTGTCTGGATTGAAAGATCCTGTAATATTCTGACCAAACCCAAAGGGGAGGGTAGACCTTTTTTACTTTGAAACAGGTTCAGATGCCAAACCACAGGGATTGCTTTGGCTCAAGAAAACCACGTCTTCTGAACTTCCTTCCCTGGCAAGAAATACAAGAAGTAAATCAGGAATAAAAAGGAAATACGATGTCATTTCCAAGAAAACAAAATTGCAGGACCTCATCTGTTAAACACCAGAAAAGTGGGGATGAGCAGAGTAAGCATTTGTGGGCACAGAGAGGCTTCCCAGAGCTTTGTGTCACAGATGGAGCCGGGCTGGAGACAGCCAGTCCTGCCAAGGTCAGGCTGGCACAGTGCTGGGTGCAGGGCACAGCCCAGCCAGGCACACCAGGAACGAGCTGCCAAGCAAAACTCACCCCCCCAGCCTACACACCGTGCCCACCAGCGGTCTGCAGGTGAAAAACAAACACGGGAATTTTGCAGTGAAGCTCCCTTGTTCAGGCTCTGTTCAAGTCTGTCGACAAATTGTTTCTCCATCACTCCGCCCTGGATCCCTGGCAGAGCAGCTTATTGTGCTGGAGATTAATTCTGCAGTCTGTGCAGGTGCAGTGCACTGTACCTGCCCCAGAAATCCCCTCAGCTCCCTCACAGATGTTCACAGATGTGGCCCTTGTCAGCCCCACACTGCAAACAAAGCAAAAGCTTCAGCTGAGCAGAGTGAGCCAAGAGAGACCCAGGACTCCTGGCACCCACAACAGGGACAGAAAAGCTCTGGAGGCCACCTTTTAACTCAAACCATCTGTGGAGGAACACTCTTTGTCACAGCATTTTCTCCCCTGTGCTGTTTTTTTGGTTTCCAGCTTCACAAATGATCTTCACCAAAATTAGTGCATGTATGTGGCCCAACCAAAAGGTTTTTTCCCCCTCATTACTTAAGTCTCACAGATCAGCTACCACAGCTTATCTGCTCCAGACATGAACCTTTTTTATTAAATCATTAAGGAGGTTAATATCCTCCTTTTAAAAATAATTTTTAAATCTTTTTAAGATTTTAAATATACCTTAAAATCATTTTTCAAAAAGTTATTTTCTTCAAACCTTGGGCTGGCATTAGCTTTCTCATTTGTGCTTTTCAGTATACTCTGAGTAGGATTGTATACAACTTCACAATAACAAATTTTCTATTTTCCCTGAAGTATCATTAGTTTAATACCACATTCTCGTGGCTTTACACATGCCATTAATTTCAATCACTTTTTATTTCTTTGTATGAAGTAAGTAATGATGAGAGGTAAGTCCAATTAGAGACCGAAAGAAAGCACAAAAAGACACAACCTGACTTTATCTTAATCAGCCTGTATGAAACCAGCAAAAATATGGTATCATTTAGAGGTCTCAGCTGTAAGAACCTGTACAAAAGCAAGGAAGGTGCCTACACGGCACAGCAAATTGCCATTTCCAACACTTCCCACACACTCTGTGTTATGTTAGCTCAGGTACCAGGAGCAGAGTGGCAAAATTAGCTAAAAAAAAATAGCAACAGAGTCTGGGGGAAATTCCAAATTAACACAGCTGAGAGCACACAGCAGTGAGAAATTGTCCCCATCCTGAATTACTTCAAACAAACCAGAAAGGAGTAGTAGGAGGTGAGAAACAACAACACAACAAAGCCAAAAGATCTCTCTAACACAGCACACAAAGCAATGCTGCAGCCACGCCAGCCTGACTGCCCCAGAGATATAGAACAGCTCTGCACAGTTAGCAGTGAGTTACAGGAATTACCATGCCTGGAGCTGATGGGTTTCTGCCCTTTGCAGGAGGGGATTTGTGCAGGCACCTTCTGCTGAGCAGCACAAGAGCTCTCAGCATCCTCCCAGCTCCTGAGCAGTGCTGCAGCCGTCCCAGATGCTGCTCTCAGATGAAAAGCTGCTCCCTCAAACTCCTGCTCTCTCCCCCTTTTCCAAAACACCAGAGGTTTTGGCTCGCAGGAGCAGCAAGGGCTCTTCCAACTGCTTGGATCCATCAGCCCCTCCTGGAGCTGCCCCTCTCTGCTCCTCACTGGCAGTGCCTGGGAGCTTCCCATGGGCACAGCCCTTATCCTGGAGGCTGTTCTGCTCCCATTGCAAATATTATCCATCATCTGTCACCAAAGGACACCAATACCTGGTGCTGTGTAAACACAGAAGTACTCCCCTGAACAGAGAATGTATATCCACTGGCTCTTTGTGGATATAGATAAATAGATTTATGGAATATAGATACTGCCCTAAAGTAACCAAGCATTAATACAGTGGAAATAAAGACTAAACAATACTGAGCAATGGTATATACATATTTGTACCTATCATAAACAAGAAATTAAGGTCTTTGATATACAAGAAACACTCTTATAGACTTGAATCCATTTAAAATGGGTTTTGTTTACAGTCACTTTCAACTCCTACTGCTTTCTTACAAGCCTCAGGACTTCATTTTTAAACAAGGAACCCTTTGTATTCTGTCACACATCCACAGTAGTAAAAGCCAGATGTGAACTGCAGAGTCTCATTAAAAGCATCATTGCAAAGAGGTGATGGAAGCTTGGAGGACTTATGACCAAGCAGGGAGGTCTGAGATTCCAGTAATGGTACAAGAATACATTTTCAGGGAATAAGGCTGTTTAATGTGAAACAGCCTTTGAACTTTCCAATACATGTAGTGCTGAGAGCACCACTGCTTGTAACAGAGTGGCAAGGAGTAAAGATAACCAGTATTTGTTAGGTTTATTTTACTCTACAAATGCTGAACATAACGATGGTTCCCAGTCAAATAAATCCTGTACTCCCAATACTGGTTCCAAAGTTAAATGGCTTTTACCCAGATTACAGCTAATACCTCACCAGGCTGAAAATAACCCCAATTTACACAAATTGGAAGCCTGAAGTGGGAACAAAGGCAGCTCCCTGCCTGGAAACACTTCCACCAGGGACAGCACGACTGAGGCTCATTTGGTGGTCCAATAGCTTGGAAGGCAACATCCCTACTCCTATTTTGGGACACATGGAAGGATCCAGAGCTGATGTTCCATATGGTTCTATTCCTCTTCTCACAACAATCATGCTTATATTAAAAAAAAAAAAAATGTGGAACCAGCAGAGTCAGAGCTTTAAACATCCCTGGGATTTGTGCTGTGACCATTCTGAATGTTGCTGATGGGGCTCTCCTGGTGGTAATTAGGAGGAAGCACTCACTCTGAAGGATGATGCTAAGGTCCTTGTGAGCATTTCCTTGATTCAAATGCTTAAAATAAACTCAAGGCAACACTTAGGACAAAAACATACACAGGTTAAATTAGCATTGTAAATTCAGCATTCAGCTAGTTAAGTCTTCAAACTTTGTGTCCTGTAACAGTCAAATTGTTTCAGTAAAATAGTCTGCTTCTCTTTATATGAAAACTCCAAGCACCCCTCATTTTAGTTCAAATAAAGCCACATCTCCCCCTTTCCCTCTCTCTGAGGCATAAAAACATTGCACTAGAGAGAAACTGAGCAGATTTAGCAGTTCAAATTTATCTCCTCTTTTTGGAATGATGTAAGTGAATTTAATCCAGAAAAAGTGTATCATTAATATGTGCTTACAGGCATTTCCTTCAGCTTTCAAGTTTGTAGAACACTGTGAGTTATCATATCAAAACCTTAAGCACCAGGCAGGAAAAATGGGAGCTGCAACGCCTATGATTAAACATTAAGATAAGGTGAGAAAAAAGTTTTATTCTCATATATGTAAGTTCATTCTTCTTCAAAAAATAAGTGCTAACTTTACCAGCCTTCTCAGCACCACTGCGTGACTCTCCTTGAATTAGTTCTACTAACCATGATTAAAAGGGATGAAGTCCAATTCTCCTCTTTGTGACTAACAGGAAAAAAAGATATCAGTGATGAAATATTTCCATCCAGTAAACAAAGTACCAGGGAAATATCAGAGCCTCTGTCAGCAGCAGCAAGGCAGAGATTTCCATCCAACCTCTGCCTTTGCTCTAGCTATCTGAAGTACTTAACATTTTCTTCTACTTCAGAGGAGGCTGCTTGAAAGGAAAAAATAATTCAGCACTGTCTATGCAGACAAAGAACAAAACTGTATCTTATTATTGCAAAGAACTATTTTTTTCATTAAAATTACTGTTTTCTAAGTTTCAGATATAAAAACTGTCCTGCAAGTACCACTATCAGGAGTGACACAGACAAAAAAAAAAAAATTACAGGTATTTAACTAGTGATTCAAATCTGATGATAGGACCAACATAAATTTTAAACTGAAAATCCTTACAGTTTTTTTGTGAGGAGTTATCTAGATCATCTTTTTTAAACAAAAAAAAGCAGTTTGCTGGCAGCTGTGTATCAGACACGGCATCGTTATTGTTGTTTGTTATCTACAGCTTGCACAGGCAAAGTGTATTAATAAACATCCCCCTTGTCCCCAGCACGTGCAGCTTCCAGTTTGCAAGTGCTTGCATCAATGTTGTGATAGCTGGATTGAAAATCCTGCCCAGGGAAGAGGCTCCTGACCCAAATGGCTGGACAAATTCCTCCTCTGAGACTTCCCCCACTGCACAGGCTAGTTCTGAGGCACCTGATAAAACAGAGACACATCCTTGGGTATGCAGAGCGAGGGAATGCTGCTGACAGAGACAAATTTCCTACCAACAGCACATGAAAGGTAAGGCTCCTGGTGCAGGGGGCATGATCACAGGGCAGAATAACAAAACACTGATACTCATTTCACCTGAGCCAGAGAAAAGGTGTGTTTGTTTCTGAATAAACGGGGTGTTAGACATGCAATCAAAATCAGTAATTAGATACTAATTATAGCAGCCAGGATCTAGTCACGGTGTAGTCACTCAACAATCCAGATCTCCATTTCAAACAAAAGTTTCTGTAGAAAAAATAATTCTGGGGAAAAAAAACCAGAGAATTGGCACTTTCCAGTGTCAAGCATCAGCAATTAAAAGCAATTATAACCAGAGGATTTGCTTGCCTGCATAATCATATTCACTCCAATCTGTCTGTTGGCTGCATGAGGGGAGGGTCAAGCAGGAGACAAACACAGAGCTGCACAGGTCAACTCAATTTATTTGGAAGTCTCAGTGGACTCCCAAAATAAAGAATCCTTATGGAGAAGGAATGTGTCAGCCACACGGGTCTAAAGTTAAACATGTTTTGGCTTCAGAAAAGAGGATACAAAAAAAGTCTATGGTGAAGCACAAAACATTAATAGTTCTGGTCACTGTCAGGCATTTGATTAATTTTCTCAAACTGACAAGGTGGGGAAAAAATGGAGATCAAAATAATTGTTAGCAACTAAATAATTAAATATTCAAAGGAGAAAAATACTGTGAGGACAGACCCTAGTGCAGGTACCAAGAGGGAGCCTCCACTTAACAGTCAGGAAAGCTGAGACCCATCCAGTCCCTGGGGTAACTTTTCCACTTAAATGAACTGCTTGATAATTTGCTTATCAACTCCATCTGTATTTTCCTAGTCCTCCCATGGTTTTGCTCAAAACAGCAGCTAGTTTACTGCTTGCTTTTACTCAGACAAAAAATTCTAAATCTGCTTTTCCACAGAAACTCAAATTCCAGGTATTCCAATTATTTCCTTGCATGCACTTTTGAATGGACGAGCTAATTAACAAATTGTTTTGATGTCTTAATGAGACTCCAACTCCTCTGAGGATTTAACTGCAGTGGGGAGAACAGGGCTGCCATGTTTTCTGTCTAGGTATTATTTGGAGAGAACAAAAGCTCCTGCTACATCTTCTTTTGCCTACCAGGCACCTCCTTGCTGTCCTGGGAGGCGACCTCCAACTCTGCACATCACTTTTTTTGTTTTCTTTTTTTTTTTTTAAATCCAAGTGTTGCAATTTCCCTTGCTCATATCCAAATAGACTTGGGAAAGCCCCAGTCTGGGTAAGTGGCATTTGCAGCCAGATCTCAGCACTCTTTCTTCTGCTGCTCCTTCATCTCTGCAACATCAAGTATTTATTTTCTCGCCTTTCCTTCCTTCCAAGGTCCCCAACAGCTCTGTCCCATCAATCAAGATGTCAGGCTACATTACCCATATGATAAAAATAAAAGCAAACTACTCTCCTTGCATATTGTCTTACATTGTCTCTCACCTTGCAGGACCGGGGACTCGACTCACCCTGAACAAAACTAAATCAAAAACCTCTGTAACAACTTTGTTACTATGAAGCTCTGCTAAGATTAGGCTGTGGATATGAAAAAAACCCACAACTTAACCCAATAATTATCCTAAATTCTCACTGGTTTTCTACCTTTCTACTATCTTTTACATTTAAGGTGTAATTCTGAGCAGTGAGAAGCAAAATTCTTCTGTATTTTCATCAGGCTCAGGACCTCACACGTAACTGAACCCCACAGTAAGTGAAACACCATAAAAAAATAAAATACTTTTTATCCCTACAAGTTAAACAATAAATAAATCTACAAAATCACATCTTTCACTGGAGTTTGATGACTCCTGTGTTTTGTCACTTCTTTCCCCAAATCACAAGGAGCATCCTTCTCTTTCTCCTTCTGGCCCTCACCCAACCTTTGTGTGTGGCAGTTCTTTGCATGTTTATACACAAGCATTGTATTTTCTAGAGAACCACCTCAAACCTTTTCAATATCACAATGACAGTGCAATTACTTATGCTAAAATGGTTTTATTACCCGTATTTTCTATTCTTGCAATGTTTTTAACTGTGGAGTACACAGAGTGTGGCTGGGCAGGCACTGTGCATTAATCCTACTGCCAGAAAAAGAAAGAATTTCTTATTGAAAGCATCTGGTAAAAGCACACTAGAGACCTTGAAATCACGACTGGTGCTCTTACTGTTTGCAAAAAAATGAGTACAAATACACACTAATTTGATTTCCCTGACCCTGTTTGCCCAATAGGAACCATCTGCTTCTGCTCATCAACTCCTATCCACCCTGATCCAAGATCACCAATCTAGCAGCAATCATCCCTTCTTTCTCTGCAATGTCTTTGCATTAACCCAAAGCAGAAGATGAAATAAAGAATGTTAAAATGAGCTTTAACAATCTATAAAATTCTTCCATTACGCAGTTTATGGCGAGTGATTATCACTACACTTTGGATTCCCATAATGAGTTACTTTCTTAATAACCTCCTGAGGGCATCATAGAACAGAGTCAATGGCTGAAAATTACAGGGCAAACAAGAGAGAGCTCCAAGGCGGTGTTTTATATTCAACAGAGATGCAACTGGACGGGGCTGGGCTCTGCATCCTGAGCTAATTTCAGCAACGAGCCTGAATGAACTAAGAGAAGAATTAGCAGAGTTCCTCTCAACTCCACTCAGCAACGCCTGTGCATTTCTGTCCTCTTAAAGTAGAGATTTGAGACTTTCAGCTAACAGCAGATAGAGCTGGTGTGGAACACCAGATCTGCACCAAGAGGAGGAGCTGTGAAAATCCCATGTTCTGGCCAGCACACCATTACTCATTCAGGACAGCTGGAATGGAAACAAGGACCACATGAATCATCCAGGCTGCTCTCTAGGAACACACTGGGCTGCTCTGCACAGGCCATAATAATAACATTTGTTATTCCACAATGGACTTTTAGATTAACTGTCTTATCTGGTTTTACGATGCCGCGCTCGGCGCATTTCAACGGGAGGTAAATCACTTCACCAGCCCTCCACCAAGAAAGCCACAGTAGATCTTCCAGCAAATAAATATTGATCAAGCCTCTGTCATAGTTACAGGCTGTTCAGAACATTCCATTTGCACCAAGGATGTTTTGCCATTACTGGGGAGGCCTATGCACCTGCAATTGAGATCTACTATCTCAAAAATTAAATTGGAAGAATAACTTCAAGTCAGGTTGGTATGAGCACTGGCCAATATTTATTAGAGCCCTAAATCAGTTCCTTCTGTAAATGATAACCAGTGAACAGATGTAGCATTATTAGGTCAAACCACAAACAAGAAGATGCTGCAATATGCATAAATTCTTCGAGCACTTAGCTTAATGTAATTTTTCTGGGTAGATTACAGGTGGCAATGCAACAAATAAAGCCTAGGGAACAGTTTTCTACATGCTGGCTTTTTTTTTTTTTTTTACTTCCAAGGATGGCATCACAGAGGTACAACCTTTGAAAAAAAAGGTAATATATTTATATTATGCACAAGGTTAGCAAAGTTTCTAAAGCTCTTTCTGTGACTACACTTTCTCATTCTCGTTAGCTATGTAACAGTTGTCAAACACCTCATTACAAGATAAGCTCAGTTTTATTTCAGAAACTGAGGAACAGACAAATTAACTGACAGCCCCAAGAACAAATTGGTTGTAAGAAATGGGCTTAGAAGCTGCTTTTTATAATCCCATGAAATACATATCTCAAAAAAGCATCATTAATGAATTTTCTCAGAAGCAATCTTTGAAAAATTCTAAGAGGTGAGCAATACCAAAATCTAAAAATAAAAGTAAGTGGGCTTAAACCTGCAAGGTCTCCAGTTATTTTTGAATCTCCAGATACAAGAGAAGCGGAAAAATAACATAGGAAGGGAAAACATTACAAGAACAGTTCAACTGATAAATGTGTTCATATCTTAAAGGAGTTAATAATTTACAGAATGTTAGAAATAATTACTTGTTTAAGCAAGCTACCCACTGGACAAATTTTAGAGCCATCAGGGATTTTCTAATTCAGCGTATCGCCTCAATTCTGATTCAAAAAGAAATACATTTTACTCTGAAAATAAATTGTAGACACGATGCTCTCTTTGAAATCCAGCACGAGCCCCCATTCTGCTGCAAGAAACGCTTTGGGGGAGAAGCTGTGTTTCAAATTTATTAATGATTCCTCAAGTTGTTATAGAAACGCAACTGCAGCAAGGCAATGTCTAGAGACACGAGCCCCTTTCATGTTCACTGTCAGAGGAGCTGGTTGCTGAGGTTACCTAACAATGGAGGAACTTGTACATCCAATTCCCTCTTTACAAAGGCCCCACAAACCCAGGGCTTGCCACACAACAATGCTGGCTAAAGCAACCACTGGGTTTATTTACAGTGCACAGATTTAGGAAACACTGCTCTCAGGTTTCTGCAAATACCTGGTGGCCATTGTAGCCAGAATCAGCTCTTCAAAGGAAGAAAAACAGGATATTTCTACAACAGGCTCCAACTCCACCAACTGCTTCAGAACTTCCAGCATGTGCTAAATTAATTTTTAATTTCAGTAGGACAATTGAGTGCTTAGTGAGATACTTAGGGTGAGATCTTAAAGGCTTCCATGCACTCTAATACCTTCAGCCAGGACTTGCAGCTCCTCTCAGGAACAACTCCAGGGATGAACAGGCAACCTACAACCATTTAACAGACATGCATGTTCTGCTTGCTGCCAGCAACAAAACCTGTTCTTGAAGGGCTATTTCTCCTCTTCAAAAGGCACAAGAATTAGTGATGAAAGCTGAACATGCAGGTTATGAAAACAGTGAAAGGTCTGGAGGAACCTGCAACATCCTGAGGAGGGGAAGGGAAAGGCACTGACCTCTTCTCTCTGGGGACCAGGGACTGAACCCAAGGGACTCTCTGGAGCTGTGTCAGGGCAGGTTTGGGTGGATTTCAGAAAAGTTTCTTTCCTCAGAAGGTGCTGGGCACTGCCCAGGCTCCCCAGGGAACGAGCACAGCCCCAGGGCTGCCAGAGCTCCAGGAGTTTTTGGGTAACACTCCCAGGGATGCACAGGGTGGGATTGCTGGGGGGGTCTGTGCAGGACAGGGAGCTGGACTGGATGATCCTTATGGGTACCATAAGTTGGTCATTCAAAAGAAATAAAGTTTCTTGTTATTACTAGAAATTTCAACTAAGAACATTTGAACACTTTGCAAGTGAGGAGGGATGCAACATCAAGTAGAGAGGAGAAGGGAAAGGAAGAAAAGGAAAGGGAAAAGTTTGTTTTCATAATTAAAAACAGATTTCAAAAGGAAAGCTCAGTTTAATTACAGTCAATGAGTGCTCTTCTATCAATTTTAAGGGAGCCATGGCTTCACCCCCAGACAATTACTAAGTGCAACCAACTACTACATCTTTTTTTTCCTTTAAACAAGGAGAGAAATGCTAAAATGAAAAACCTTTGAGTCTGGCAAATCCCAGAACAGCAGCTGAATATAAATGAGGAGATAAGTGATGAAAAGTGTGTTAAAGCAATTCTTCAATGGGTTGGAATAAAACAAAAGTTTTTGTTCTCACTCCATGTCCCTAAAATGGTTTTTGCACAACTGGAATGAGAAAATCACAGCTGGGCATGGGGAGGTGTCTCAAGGGTGACTGAAAAGCCTCCATGGATTTGGTAAGAAACACTTACAGCATGTCTGTGAGGTGAACACACACGTGTGTGTGTGTGTGTTACACACAACCACATTTACTACAAAGAGACAATACTTACATAAAGTGTCAAACAAAGCACTTCATTGAGAATTTACCATTTTTTAAGTTCTTGCAATAAGATCTTGAGACAGTATTGTTTGGAAAAAACAAAAGCTGCAACTTCACTCTGTGGTTTTTTTTCCCTTTGGCCTCTCTGCAATTTAAATCACGACCACACGAGTTCTGCACGGGATGGTTCCAGAGATGGGATTTGTGCCAGCCTTTAATGACACTACAAAGTATTTCTGCAACTACCCGGCCTTTCTATGAGGCAGGCACAGTCAGTTTGCATCCACCACCCTTCCAGACACATCCAAAACACCTCCCTGCTGCTAGATCCTGCACTGGGTCCCAGCCCAACATCCATAAACCAGTGCTGGTCCCAGAATAAAGGCACAGGGAGAACACTGTACCTATGCAGTCAAAAGAACTGGCCTTATCCACAATTCATTTATTCCATTTATTCAATTCTGTGTAGAATGAAAGAGGCGAGTGAATTTTAAAATTAAGAAAAATACAGTAGAAGATGTTCTTGGTAGATTTGGTTTCACAAAGAAAATGAGTCTTTTCTTTGTCAGCCTTCTCTCCACATATTTTCTACTCATCATGTGTCCAGCCCACAACAGAACCCTCCTGCTACAAGTCACAGCCACTAAAAACCCCAGTTCAACACTGAGGAATGCAATTCTCTATTCAGAGCTCTGAAAGATTATAATAAAAGGCTATTTTTCACACAAGTGGCATAAAGAACACTCAGTAATTCCATGTGCGTGAGTTGTGTATCATTTCTGTGTATGTATCATTTATATGATTAAAGCAGTAATGGCACATATGGCTAGAACTGGCAGGCTTTGCTTAATGAAAATACTGAAAAATTAAATGCCTTGTTTTCATTATATTGTTCAGAGAGTGTTGTTGCCTCTTCTCCTGGCCAAACACATTCAGAAATCTGGATTCACCCATAAATCATTTCTTGCAAACACCTGAACCATGGACTAGAAGGGAAATTCATCCCAAGCCCTTCCTACCCATTTTCCAGTTCTCTAATGAAAAGATCTTGGGGTCTGAGAACAGCCATTTATTTTCTTTAATAGTTATAGTTCAATAAAGCTGACATAATCCAGAGTGGCTTGAAATGAATAAATCTGCTGGATAAGATCCACAGATCTTACAGTCTGTTCCAATAAGAAAAAAAATTGGTTTCACTCAAATAAAAAAAAAAATATTATGAACCTGCCTTGAGAACAGTTCCTTAACAGAGTATTCCAGAGCCTGGACACCATGCCTGTAACAACTGCATCCCATCCACACAGATGACTGATGATCTGAGAGTCCAGTGTGCCTTACTGAACTTTATTTAAACTCATCACAGCTATAGAATTGCTCTGGAGTTCTCATGGAACTCCTCTGGCTCCATGTCCAAATGCTTATCAATAGGTTTTCTCCAGGCTGAGGCTCTCAGTGCTTTCTGCTGCAGACAGAGAGGGATTTGGGGAATGCAGGTGTGCCACAGCATCCTTTAAAATGGGTTTTAGACGGTACTGGACCTGCTCAAGCAGAAAGCTGAGCCAGTGGGAGGTATCTCATCCCCAGGAGACTCTGAGGTGTAAATTAACTGGGTACCTGTCCTTGTTCCACAACACACAGGCTACGGCTTGATAGAGCATCAGCACAGGAGGACTAAAAGCTCCTTCTCTTAAGAGAATTTTTGCCACTAAACCTTTTGCAGACTGCTTTTCAAACTCTCCACTTTCAATTACATAGAGAGGCTTCAGACTGGGGCCAGTAAAGCTACTCCTGATTTACAGTGATGGAAATGGAGGAAAATTTAGCAGGAGAGTTCACAGAAAGTTAATTGGCTGAACTTACAGGCAAAGAGACTTTCTGCGTTAGACCATTATAGAAAATACAGAATTAAGAACAAAATGATCCCCTGAACTTTTGAACACAACTTAGTCCACAAGACAACAGAAGGGGAGACAACAGCAAGTGTTCAGCTCCAGCACTGGCTGAGTCAATTCCCAGTGCTCATCTCCAAAGCTAAAAGCAAAACTGGCTGCCAGAGGAAAAAGAATAATGTATATTTTATAGATTTTCCCCTGCTGCATTCTCCCTCCATCCTCCCAATATTTTGTCCTCATTTATAGCCACCATTGCCAGGTCCTGCAGGTTTCCATGCCCGAGAGTGAGCCTGGGGAGGAGGAAAGGGTCTGCAGGGCAGAGTGGAAGGGGGCTCCAGGAAAGCCACCAACCTGACAAGGAGCTCCAGATGGCACAGCACAGCCTTGCTCTGTATTACAATATCCATAAGATGTGCAATATTCACAATAAAGTGGCAGCAGTGGGGCAGAAGGACAATTTAAGCATTAACTTCTCCTGTACCTCTTCCCTCTTCCAGCACAGCCTAAAGCTCACATCCACCCTGCTGCCATTTCCAGTGTTAGGCCCTCAGAATCTGGATAAAATCACACTCTCAAATTTTCACACAGCACACTGAGGGAAAGGGTTTGAAATTCCCACTAAAATGAAACAGATGTTGGAATGCAGCAGTGGAACTAGGAGTTGCATCACGGAGCAGGGAGGACTTTTAAGAATTATTTAAAAGTGTTTGGAAGACATGATATTTCTAGAATTAGGCCAACTTATTATAAGATGAACATTTCTAACATTAATATAGAACAGAGCTGAAGGCTCAGCTCTCATTTCTATTGACTGCAACACATTTCTCCTGAAAAGAGGTGATGAGAGAAGATGTGTTTTCTTTCGGTGCCAGACATGCACATGGACCTGACACTGAAGAAAGTGTTTCACAATATTCCCCAGTGGCTGCAGCTAAGATCCAGAAACTGATCCTTTAAGAGCATTTAGTCATAACACTGGTACTTTTTGAATAAATCAAATCAAAGTGGCCACAGCATTACATAAGATATTGAATAATTTTGCTTAGGACCACATTTACTAGGACTGGGAAGAGCCTACTCCACTCTTACTACAATTTCTTTACTTTTAATAGGACTGGAGTTTAGAGGGAAGGTGGCTTTTTCTATCCTTTTTTTTTTCTTTTTCTTTTTAAAAAGTGATGCTGTAATTCAAATCCTGGTAACCTTGGAAACAGCCTCGCTCCTCAAATATGTCTGTGTCAATTAAAGTAATTGGGACACTCCAGCTAATGGTGCTGAGATTTCAATATCCAGGCTAGTGCAGAAGCATTAGTCCTAAAGGACTTTCAGCTAAGACACAGATCCTCAGAAAAAAGCTTGTCTTGGAAAGGTTCTGCTCTTCTTGTGAGCATTTGTAAGGAGGACAGGCAGGAAGAAGCTCCCCTTAAAGAATGTCTTTGTGTGGATTCACAATGCCCAGACTATTCAGGGACAGTGAACTTGGAGTTTGTTTGTATGTGTATGTCAACAAAATTTCTAAGCAAAGCAGGACAACAGCATTATTACCTTTAAGATTGGCTAAAAAAAACTCTACACATTTACAGGATTAACCTTTTCTTCCTTACCCTTTGATAACATATGTACATAGACATGCACACACACCCCTCAAAATTACATATTCATTAAGAGACAACCTCTATCCACACCAGATTTATGAACAAACAATTCAGACTGTACTAACGTGCCTTGGGCTATCCTGAAAACTGAAATAAACCAGGATTCCCACATTATAACATTGGTGGCTGGGAAAAAGAAAATCAAGGAACTGTTTGGAATTTCTCAGGGCACCCAAAAGCAGCTCGTTCCTTCTTTACTGAAACTAGAAATACTTATTTAAAAACAGGAATATCCTCATATGTATTTTGAAAACTACAGACATCAGTCAATCAATCACTCAGTTCAATGACAGGCATCACCACCTTTCTGCAGATACACTTTAGTAAAACCCTTTTTTTGAGAGGGTACAAATATATCTTGAGGCCCACCCCCATCCACAGAAGAAGGCATTAAAAAAAATATTTCTTCTACAAAGGAAATTTCTTCTTCACTGTGAAAATAATGGCATGCAGCATTGATACTTAAAATTAATTTTTAAACTCTTCTGGAGATAAATAGCTTTTCAATATATTTAAAAGATATTCATTTTTGTCTATTAAATTATTGTATAGCAGAAGGTGATTTTTAGTAAGTATTTTTTGTTGGTATGCAAATGGCAAAGTGACTAAGCCACATCTAAAATCTGTCCCTTCCATTCCTATCAACAGCAGAGAAACAGAAGGAATTACATAGCCTTTGGGAAAAATAATCTAAATAATGATGGTTTGAAATTATTATGACTGGGTACTTTAGTTGTCACACATAACACAGGCAAAGGGAATAAAATAAGAAAGTCCAAGCTCCAAGCAGCTCTTTTCCCATATGAAAGATTTACTGTAATTCTTTTTCTAAAGCATAGATGATCCAGGCCTTGCAGGCTGGAAGACCAAAACTGGCCAGCAAATGGGGTGTGCAGACCTAGGCTAAGGTGCCTAAGGGATCCTCTGGTATTAATAATGGAAAAGAAAGGGAAAAAAAAAAAAAGCAGGCAGAAGAGTGCAGTAGCTGAGTCAGGACCCACACACACATCACTGCCAGCAAAGGCATAAAAGATCAGAAAAGTCACAGCCCAGAACTGTTGTTTCAGTCCCTTTGAGATGTGGAGTTATTTACATAAGAAATCTTTAATACAATATGGAATAACTCCATTGACAAGATGTGAAGTGGGACGGGTCCAAGTCTGCAGCAGAGCAGCTGCCAAGCTGGACTTGGACAGCTCAGCTCTAGAAGGCCATTTTTCAGTTTAAAGACTACAATAAGCAAAATCTTGAAATATTATGCCTGTATAACACTTTGGAAAGATGCTGTAATAGTCACTAAAACCAGCACAGATAATAATGCAAGTTTTAACTTGTTACAGTTTGAATATGGAAAACACATTTTAGTCACTGAAAACCCAGACTGGAAGGGGCTTTGTAACAATTTACTTTTATAAAGTAAAAACTTGCAGTTTCACTCTTCAGATGGGTCCAATTGTCCTCCCACTGAAGGAAGCTGAGTTTGACATTCACTGCAGCAGCAGCTGAATTAGGCTATAAAGCTACAACTGCATATAAACAGCTGTCAGACAATCACATTGAAGAATAAACATAAACCCAAAATTAATTCAGAGTAATTATTTATACAGGCTTAAGTGAGATCAGGGTTGTGGATTTTTTTCATTTGGTGAAGATAAAGATTATCTTTGTTTTATTACCTTCTTTTACGTGAGTAGACGCTGAATACTGTATCTTGCTGTAAAACATTTCATATTTTAGCCTAAATATTTATACTGAGTTTCATTCTGAGGCAAAGTAGTTTAAACTTAGTGTTTTATTTTACTAGTTTTACATTAGAATAGAAGCAGTCACGTTCTCAGCAGAGGAGATTTTAATGCTGTACTAAACCCATCCTGCTGACCATCTCTGAGAAGAGGCCCAACACAGTGGATTGTGCCAATCAGATCTTTCAGAAACACCAACAGAATTAAATTTACAATAAAGGCTATTGAGAGCTTTCCAAGAAAAACAAGCTTGTTTAGTTTTTAGATCATTCAATAAAGTATCTCACAGCAAACACGAGCTGGAGCCCAGCTCTGGTGAGACATGGAGCAGGCATATGCTCGTGCAGAGCAAAGCTGCTCAGAGAGCAGCTGCAGATCCCTGGTCTGCAGCAGCCTTGAGAGCCCATCTGGAGGGGTTATGGACCCCAAAGCCCCAGGGCTTTCTTTCCTTCAGTCACAGCACTGGGATGTTTTTGGGATGCTGTGCTGGCACCAGCTGAGCTGCAAGGCTTGCACAGAGCCAGGGATCCTGTGTGGATCCTCATTTCAGGGAGGACTCCAAAAGGAGACACAGGGATCACTGCAGATTTATTCAGCACCTGCCAGGGCAGGGCTCTGCTGAAGGTGCAGGTGTTCTCAACCTAAAGCAGAACAAGGGAGATCTTCAGGTCCATAAACACTTGAGTTTTGATGCTCTGTTCCAAGTCAGAGTGAGATGAAGACAAAACATCTCTCTGATCTTGAAAACAAGCTCAGAACAGAAATCTTGGTGCACAGCCAGGCCTACACCACAGCACATCTTCTCTCACACTATTTGCAAAGGCATCTGCAATCTCAGCCTTTGCTGTCTCCAATATTCAGTGTTTTGTTCGCTTCAAACTAAGTGCAGGATGATGAAAACTCACGAAGCACGATGGTGCCAAAAGAAAAGCTGCACCACCATTAATTGCAACAGGAGAACATCAGATCTGTCATGAGCAGTGACATGCCAGGCATAACAAGCATCTCTGAAGTCAAACTCCCCGTTTCTCTCTGCCACAGAACAGAGGATGCTGATGACAGATGGGCAGAGTTAAGCAAGCCGACCGGCCAAAATCCTCTAGCTGCACTTCACTGCCAAGACCAGAACCTCAGTTTATAGCAGAAACCACTAACTTTCAGGCATCAGACAGAGGGAAAAAAATCTATAAAAAATTAATGGTATAAATAATAAGAATTAAAAATGAAACAATCATCCATTCTTCTGGCATCTGTTCCTAAATTTCTTCTCTGGCTCCAGGACTATTCCCTCTGCCTGCACAGTCCCAGATCCACATAATTGCAGAACTGCCACTCCACATCACTTAACACTGCTATCCACTGAAGTCTGAACTCCTCTCCTCTCTTCTGACTGTTCTTTATCCTCTCCACCTGAACTAGGATGTACTTTTATTCTGCCTTGCTGACTGGCACCAGCTTGGAGTCCCTGGACAGGTTCAGCCACACCTCGTGTGTGTGAGGTCTCCCACCACTTCTAGCAGGAGGTGATCATTTCTCATTTACTCCATGGTGACAGCACATCTTTTACCAATAATGAAGCTTCCAAACATGCTTAGGAGGGACCCTGCCAGACAAAGCCATTGTATATAAAGTGCTATTTTAACACTTTGCCCCTGCTCTCTCCCAAATTCTGCTGGGGCAGTTTGTTTCAGGTTCACCCATCTCAACCCCAACTTGCATTGTTTCACATTTAAACCTCCCAGTCATTTCAGTCTGAGCTGCAAGTACCTAAGTCAAGAAGGTCCTCTATTTTAGTGTGGTTAATGGTGCATCAAGTCTTCTGCTGCCTCATATCCCTCCCTCAAAGTCAGCAGGGCTGAAAAGAGTCTAAGTCAGGGTAATTTCAGCCAAAGTGCCTTCAAGCATCTGCAACATTCACGTTTTCCTGCCTATGAATTGTAACAGCAAGTCGTGAAGCACTGCCATTTATATAAACTTGCATTTTAAGCTTAAATCTATTCTCAAGAAAACAATGATTTACTTAAGTATGAGAAAGAATGAGATCATTACAAGTACACTACATCAAAAATGGCAAGAAACTTTTCAAATCTTTTTTTATATTGGCAACTTTTGTAGACTTACTTCACTATTCATTACTATCTGGTCAAAGTGAAAACAATCAATAGCAAATTTCTACCAAAAGAAAATCCTAACAGCACAATATCAAATTGTGTGCATTAAATCAATAGCCCTCCTCAGTTTTAATGTAGTTGCTGCAATACTTTAAAGAGAATTTTGAAATGAGTGTTTTTTTAAACCACAGAATCTCACTTCCTTCATTGTGACCTGAATAGGCTTTTAATGAGTGTTTCTCCATACAGATGAAATTCTCTATAAGGGCTTCAAAAGGCTTTGCAATTATTAAGATAAATAAACCATCCACATTTCTAATATGTACTTCATAGATGGACAAGATGAGAAAGTCTGAAAGCTGCTTGTCCCAGACACAGAACAAGCCAAGGACAGACCCACGGTAGTGGGGTTAACAGTTCATTTTCTCTAGAAAAGTAAAATGAGCCTGATACAGAATTTAAACCTGGCAAAACACCTTCAGAGAGAGGGTGTGAGAGGCCAGAGCCAACACAAACAGCTCCTGCTGGGCTGGGCAGCAGCAGGGATGGGGCAAAATGCTCCTGAGGAACACACCTCTGGCTGTGTAGGGCACAACCTAGAGCCATCACTTCCATCCCAAGGGCTGGGGATCATCTTTAAGACCTGGAGACCTACAGCAAGGCAACAGGTCCTTCCTGGCTTGGGGAGCAGACCAGGTGCTCCACAAAGCTCTGCAGGAGTTCTGCACCAGCTCCACTCACACGCCAGTGCAATAAACACAAGGAACTCTTCCCAGGAGACTGCAACATCCTTGTCCCAGGGACCACCACACACAGCCCACTGACATCCTGCAGCACTAAACACAGAAGCAGCACTGCAGTGGATGAAATGTGAGCATAGACTGCACTGAAGGAAAGGGACTTGAGGACAGTGCTGGATAAAGCAGGACCCCTCTGTCCCTCCAGTGGGATAACACAGCAGCACGAGAGGAACCTCCAGTCACTCTGCCCTCAAACAGCAAGGCCAGATTTATTTTCTTTTCCCCAGGACTGTGTACACTCTCAGACATAGACACTGATGTGGTTTCTGGATGAGTACAACCCCCCATCCTTTGTCCTCCAGCTTCAGTGCAGCAAAGCTTTGTAGGTCACCAATTAATTTAGCCCACAGCTCTTGCAACCCTGAAGCCTGGGAGTTCTGAGCTTTCTGTGCTTTCTGGAACTGCCCCTCAAAAGAACACTGCTTTTGACCCAAGGCCTTGGAGAAGCTTCCAAGTTTGAGTGATGGAGTCAGAATCACTGGTGTGTAGTTAGAATAGAAGCGTGTAATTTCACATGGTGAAGGGTTTGGACTTTGGGGTTTTACAATATCGGTATGGGACAAGATGGAGGTTTTGGGCATTGGCTTCTTCCTTCTTGTTCCTTCTTCTCCTTGATTTTAGGTAGTTGTTTTTGTTTGGATAGAAAATCCCACAGTATGGGTCACAGGTGTTTGGTCATTGGCTCAGAAGTATAAATAATATAGATGTTAGCTTTCAATTGGATAGTTAGGCCTTAAAGGACCTTGTAACAAGCAAGATACACCTCCATTTTTTTGCTTTTAGCTTGTTAACTAGAAGTGTTGTAGCACTCATTGTACTATAGATAATAATTAATAAACAACCAAGTCCAAACACAAAAATTCATCTCTCATGCTTCAATCTCAACTCTGAGTGAAAGCAGAGGGGAAAAGAAGGTAGCCACATACACAGCCATCAGAGCATCATTAGGAAGAGACTGGCACATCTGTCAAGCCAGTGTGTTATGCAGGCAAGAGATCCTCACCATCACTAGTTAAAAACCTCACAGATTTGCTGTTAGCACTGAACAAGGTTAATAATGACCACACAGAAAACCTTTGAAATGGTGACAGAAATATGGGCCTCCCAACAGAGCAAAAAATATGGCCTGCTTAAAACTCCTAAGTCAGGAAATTTGATATTGGATGGGAACAAGTCCAATAAAATAAATCGGGTGATAGTTACTAAGTATCTGTGTCAGGGTAAAGGGCAAATAAAAAACTCATAGCATCACATCCAGAGCACTGTACAGACAAAATGAACTGCACTGCAGCCAGGGCTGTGGGTGCAAGGTAACACCCTCAGGGATCAGCTACACTTCAGGCACATTCTGCTTCTGAATCCCAAGGCACAGTGCTACCCAGAGAGCATATTTTAAATCTATTTTGATATTTATAAGATAGAATGTGCTGTTGCCATACACACTTTCATCTTGATGCAATTATATATCTATTAAAAATAAAAGAAAGAGATACTGGCATTGAATTTGCATTTTTGGAAGCTTATGTAAATGAGCATTTATGGAGAGGCCATGAGAGCAATATATCAATTCATAAGGAGAAGTTGCACTAATAGTCCTGGTTCAAAAAATGCTGGTGAACCAAGATCATGTCAGAGCAGATTTAACCTCACTCAGTTCTTCTCCCATGCATTCTCCCTCACTCCAGCCTGTGTATTTCCCTTTTCTAAATGTTTAGATACACCTGAAACTTCACAAATATGGGTGTCTGGATATTTTGGGGCATTTCAGTTGTTTCCCTTTAGACAGTCTTCATTATTTAAGACTCAAGGAAGTGAAAACAACCATTTCTGGGATGCAGTAACAATTCTGAAGTGCTGAGCTCATGAATTATCTGACCAGGCTTTTACAACAATATGCTTGTAGCACACCACCTTTTTGTTTTTCTGGGGTTCTTTTAAGGTTTTGTTTGGTTCTTAAAATAAAACAGTACTCTTACATTACAAACACTTACCTAAGAATACACAGGAATTTTGAGAAAAATGAGACGAGGCAGGTACCATCCAAACCTCAGTTTGAACTGCTCTGAATGGATAACTGTAACTTTCTGTGATATTTTAATGAGTTATGCTACTTTTCAAACACTTGTCTAAATTGCTAGTTAGCTTTATTCTTCACCTCCAGCAAGCTGTCCATAAACCATGAGAGGAAGGATGGCATTTCAGGTTTTGGTGAACCTATTTGCCATCCCATTTCTATATAGAACGAGACAAAACCAAGAGAATGTTTTCAGCAAAGCTGAATTAGTTGCCCAACCCAAAAATCCTGAAGTATTTATTCACAGATACAGTTGTTCATCAGCTCTGAAACTCCTGGCTTTATTATGTGCTTGTCAGGATGAATGATAATGCCAAGGGGCTGGCAGGATAATGAACAACTGCCAGGATAAATGGATCCTCACACAAAGCTCTCTGCAATACAAAGATGACGACGAGAACAACGCTCAGAGCTACACCTACAGTTTCTCCTTTTCCATTTTTCCCCATGTATTGTGCAATTTTCTTCTGTCTCGAGTTTACTTGGCTGGAACAAAGGTGGAACTTGAAACAAATTGTGGCAAAATTCTCTAGAGATGTGAAGCACAACTCTGCTGCAATCAATGTATAATTGCACAGTCATGCCACAGATGAATTTGCTCTCCATGCAAGGAATTTAGCAAGCATTGTAATGTATTCACTTATTTCACAGTTATTAAGTCTGCCCTCTGATGAACATCTCTCTCTTATCTACTCTGTTAGCACATTCTCCCTCCTGTTGCTTCCCACAACACATAAAACCAAAGAAAGATTATTACAAGTGGAGACTGTGTGAAAATAATTCCAAATTCAGTTCCCAGGTCTATTCGTACAGTACCACCTTCCAGTGCATGAAAGATTTTAACCACAAAACACAGAAATCAGGGAAGAGAGGATTTAACTGAACTCTTGATTTCTTTGGCTGTACAAGGCTCCAGAAAGGATGCACTGCAGATTCAGCTTGGCAAACATCACTTACATAAACAGCCCCTATTTAAAGCAGCAGCACAACAAGCAAACAAGGATATTCAGTTAAACCAGATTTACACACAATTTCAAGACTATGTTCCATAGGATACCAAGATCCAAAATGAGGAAATATTCAGGAAGTTTATCATCATATTGAGCTGGTTTTTTTCCCCCAACCCTCAAAAAGTTACATTTACAGCTTCTAGATTATTGACAACAAAATGCAGCACACAGGTCTAGAGGACTCAGTAAGAGCTGCAAAGGGTCAGTGGGGAAGGATAAAAGTCACACTGCAGGTACATCTCAGATTGGAGCAGGTGTAGGAAGAAGAGATGGATGGACAAGTGAAGATCTAGCTGTAAAAACTTCCAAGGAATGGGCTATTTCTCCCCTCATGTTACATTATGTTAATACTAACAGGATTTCCAGTACTCATGTGTGAAGGAAAGGATGTCAGACATGCAGCAGATCAGCACTGCCTCCCCTAACTCCTGTCAGCTCTCTGAGCTCCCAAACAGTGAGATTACAGAGAGAAAAAACAGATTCAGGTCAGCAACCCTGCACACAAAAGCTCCCCTTGCAGTATGGATAACAGCGAGAAAAGCAATTGCCTGTGAATTCTTGGTGAAGCAAAAGCAATTAGATTTTACAAAAAAGGAAACAGTAAGAAATAAGTTTTCTTTAAAAGGATAGCACAGACACCAATTCCTCCACTTCAGTACCACCATGAGAATCTCTCAAATGTCTGAAAAACAGGAGCAGCCACTTTTATTCCAATTGGTCACGAAATAGATTTGGCCTTTTCAACTTTTGGCATGCTTAGATTATTACAAAGTACCTGAAGAAGCAGAAAACAATTTTGAAATAACTGGATCTAAAGTTTAAGAACTTTAAGTTTGAAGTCACAACTTCAGGTTTGGAAAGTAGCAAGAATGAAAAAAAAATGAAGAGGGAAAAGGAAAAAGAATTATAAAGACACTCAAAAATAAAAGAAAGAAATAAGAATCACAGGGCCAGTGCCTCCAGGGACCACTTCATTCATAGCTGCCTCTTCTTCCACGGGAGATGTGACAAAGCAGAAATTAAATATCTGCCTAGACAAGTAAAAGCTGCACTTCCTTTAAGCAGAGTAAGTCAGTGCTTTCATTATAATGGGGAAAAAAGGAAATCCCTAAGAGGACACTTAAGAAAGACTCAATTTTCAAACAGTCAAATCTGAAATTTACCCAACCTTCATCACTTTTTATGTGACCAACAAAATCTACCTCTAACAGGACCTATTTTCAGAGGATACCAAATCTTATGGTAGAGAAAACAGAAAAAGGTTTCCAATACTCCAAATCACCTCAAAACTTGAGAGGATGTGAAGTCATTTTAGGAAGCAACTGACCAATGATGCTGGAAAAATCATTCAGACCAAGTTCTTGTTCCAGCCTGAGTTGGAGAGTATTTTCATTTGCCTGTGGAGGTTCTAGCTATTAATTTTAGTTTTACAAGGCTCAAATTCACTTTAGAACTTTTGATTTTCCATTTTATAAAGGCTGAAACATATCAACAACAAAATAATTAAAATATAACTGCAGTAGTCACATACTTTTCCATAGCATTTCAGTTACTGTAGTCTATTACTGACGTATCATTGAATAAAATGACAAATAAAGTGAATTTTAAAGGGATCTTTAGCACATGTTTAGCTTTCTCCCATTCCTCCCTGTTCCAGGCAGGGATAGTCCTTTCTCAAGATTGCTAAAGAAATACAAAAAAGTCCAGTAAGTAATATTTCCTTCCTAACTTGTTGAGGTTAATCACACAACCAGTGCTTAGATTAGATAATCTAAGACTTTTATTTGTGAGTAGTCTCATATTTTTGGGTGGAAGCAGAGCAAAACCCTGCATGCCTGACAAACCTGAGCAAGAGCCAGCGAGACAAAAAACAAACCTCATCCTGCAACCTCCCTGGGGAAATCTTTATTCATTTTAATACTTGTTCAGTCAGCTGTCTGGGTGAATGACAAGGTTTTATCTCTAATGTGAATGGCTTTGAAGGCTACTTGCATTATCCATTCTTCAGCAGCTGCTGCTGAAACCACAGGGTTGCAAACTTATAATTAAATCCAGCTGCCACTACTGTGAGTTCAGTTCTATCGAAGTGAGCAGCAGTGCCTCGTGGTTGCTGGCAAGATTCTGCCTCCCTTTCTAGACAATGTAATTAACTCTTTTGCCCCTTTTAGATGAAATAAACATCAGCACTGAAAATGCTGTTAAATGACTGTAAAATAGTATTTATGCTGAAGAATTCTGCTGCAGTCATTACACCTGAGAAAACAAATTTCTAGGTGGATGATGGCTGATAACAAATAGCTGTTTCCTTAAAAGCACAGAGAGGACACCCAAGGAGACACGAGGCACAGGATGGAAGGAGTCTGCTGTAGGAAAAGTGACAGGATACACATTAACACATCTACTCTAAAGCCTTAAAACACAGCCTCTGGCATAAAGCACATACCCAGACCCAGCTTGAGAGAATTGCAGACAAGGGCTGGAAAGGAACCAGGACAGGCACCACAGGCTTTCCTGTGATGCTGAAATAATTTTTAAAGGCCATTGTTCCTGGCTTAAAATAGATTTAGAGGTACCAGACCAGAGCAGTTGTGGATCCCCCTTCCTGGGAGTGTTCAAGGACAGGGCTTGGAGCAACCTGGTGCAGTGGAAGGTAAATGATGTTTCCCCCTTCCAAATCTATGACACAGTCCTGACTGAACAGCTAAACCCACACATTCCTAGAGGTATCCCTTTTTTCCTTTTACAGTGCCAATCTGTCCATATCTGTGTGTCAAAGGGTTTAGGTCAGCAAAAATAATTAGCTACCCAAATTTGACTTTGTCAGTCCCAGTCCTTGAAGTGCTGCTCAAGGCAGCTCCTCTCCCTCCCTTGCACAGGAAACATCGCAGTGACAATGCCTCAAGAACATCTCATGGCAGGAGCAGCAATCAGCAGTGACACACTGCATTAATGCCACTGAAGTAGAAAACAACAGCCAGCCAAGCTTTGTTTGTGAAGGGTTCTCCTGCTATTTGTACCTCTTTGGAAACACACATCAGTCCAAAGATTTTTGAGGATGGGAAGGAAAGTGCAGCAGAAGTGTTTGACCTCTAACTCAGAGCACTGGAAGGCTGGAAAAGGGCAGAGCTCTCTGCAGACAGGACAATGAAATGCACAGCAACCATCTCCAACTTCACTCTGAAAAGCTACCAAAACACAACAAAAAGGTTCTTAAAGACATAACAATCTGCTGGATATTCTGCCAGATCAGTTAAAATTCCATGCTGTCTAGATGCTTTATTAACACAGGGGTTGCATCCAGAGCTACACAAGCACTGTGTTAACTGGGTGTTGGCAGAGCTTATCCATGATACCTTGGGCTAATTAAATTCATCTGCACTACCTGATCAAATCCATTGTGAATCCCTGAAGCAAGCTGGAAACCCAAATAAATCTGCCCCCAGCCGCACAGAGGCCATGCAGGTGTCATGAAACAGAACCCAGATGTTCCTAGAGACTCCAAGTCTGCTCATTCACCTTTTGTTGGTGTGTGAGGGGAGGAATGTACCTGCACAGCACCTCTGCACAGCACCCAGCTCTGCTGGGACTCACAGCCAACAGCAAACAATGCCAGCAGCCAGACAGCAGCTCTTCCCCCCTGATTTTTTACTCCTCACTTCTGCAGCAAGCACAGAGTAAACAGCCTTTTGTGGCAAAGACAACAGGGGTGAGTTCTCTCTCGAGTGGTTATTCCGAGGTTCATTTACTCCTGACATATTTGTTTGCAGCTCCAGCTCTGCTGTCTGTCTACCTGTCGCTCCCTGCTAATGGCAGTGGAGCCAGGCACTGCAGAGCCTTTCAGCAGGATGGGCTGATGATTATATCCTGTCATACCTAGCAGAGAGCCAGGCATGATTTTTCAATCAGCCTTTCTACCCGTCCTGTTTTAGAACGGCAAAGCTTTTATTCCTCACAGCCTTTCAGTGGCTGCTTTAAAGGGCTTTTCATCTGGAGAGGTTCGTGCCTTACTGGTGATGAAAGGTGTTTCTGTGGCCAATATTGGCAAAGAGCAGGTGGGTGTGAGGAGGCAAGCAAAGAAGAAAGAATGGAAAGTTTGGAGGAAGCCATGCTCTCAGGTTTTTTAAATCCTGCCTTGCTCACAACTGGAATTAATCTATGAATCAACTGTTATCTTTCACCAGAACAGATAACGACATTTTTATCTCGCCCATAACTTTTTTCCTTGAGAGATTACAGATAGCTTGGACCTCCTGCAGTGGTCTGTGCACTACATTTGTCTTCTGCAAATCTCTGCTCGAAAGAACAACCAAACTCATCTTTCTCATGGGTTTCTAATCAGCTCCAGACTTGTGACACTTTATATTGAGGTCCAATGTTACCTTCCTATTGATTTGTAGCTATACAGGTCTATAATTTAAATATAGAAATCCCATTATGTTTTAAGTGTCAGGATAGCTGTCAGTTGTCACCAGAGTACAGGAGACAGATTACAGAAAGGTATGTCACCATGAGACCAAACCCAAGAGGAGATGACTCTTTTGATAGACCTACATGATGGGGATGACCTTGTAGATTAGAAACAGATTTTCTTCTTAATACTCAAAATCTTTTTTTTTCTTCTCTTTAAATGATTTTAAAAATCTAATTTATAAATTTAAAGGTGAAATTTCTAGGTTTCATTAAGGTTTAGGGGTTAAAAAAATTAAAAAAAAAAAAAAATCAAGCAGTGCCTTTTTGTTTCTCAGGATTTCAAGGCAATCAGGTCACTGGAGTGCTGAAGGACTAACTCTCCAGTGAGGCCAGAATCAGCTAAAAGGGTGCAATTGAAGACTTTATTATATCTGAATTTTCCATAAATTGGATAAACTACTTATAAACTAAAAGAAAAAGACATCAGGTCTTCCCCCTTCTCCCTGTGCCTCTGGAAGGGCCCAGACTGGCTCTGAAGATGAGAGGCTTTGCTGACCCACCTGGGGCAATGAGAGCCTGTGGCAGCAGCTCCAAGGTCAGCAAGAGGAGAATTGCAGGAGAAGCATCCAAGTGAAGGCAGCAGTGACAGCAGGACACCAACTGAGCCCTGGCAGCTCCTGCCAGAGGCTGGGGACACCCTGAGGGTGACACAGAGCTGCATTTGCTGGGAGCTCACCCCATGGCAGTGAGCTCCTGACACACCTGGGGTGCAGGCTGAGGGGGCTAACACAGGGAAAACAGCCATGTCTCCATGTGAAATGAGATACTGAGAGGGGAAATTTGGAAAGCTCATCCTCATTTTACACTGGTTTTAGCAAGGGCAGAGTAGTCCAGACAACTGAAGTGAGGCTTTAAATCCAAAACCACCTGAAGTTATATAAGGGGCATTTTTCAAATGCATGCTGGGCAGTAGAACACTCTTAAACACTGAATAAAAATCACCTGAAACAGCTTTAAATGTCTGAAATCTTCAGTTTAGGAAAGAATTATAGCAAAGAGATAAATATTTACTTGGCTCTCGGATCACTTCATTGAAATCGAGGGCTTCTGCATTTGCAATACAATTAATTAGTATTAAGGTTTAAAACCTACACTGCCTATTCTTTCACTGAATTAAACCAATTTGCTCCAGAACTGGCTGAGTTTAGAGCAGTGGCTACATCTCTAACAGAAGATCAAGCATTGCTTGCTGGGCACAACTCACCTGCCATGTACAAAGTGAAGACATTTAAGCACCATCACCCCAAACTGCCTCACTCTGCTCGTGTTTCCTGTGTGCTGCACACATGACAGACAGAGAGGAAGTGCCACAGTCTACTCTGAACTTCTGGTGAGATGGAACACATCAACACACCTTGTTAGCTCTGCTGGCTGTTCAAAACACACTCATGTTTTCAAATTTTACTCCTTGGAAGGGTTTTGGATGCTCCCAGCACACAGCACTGTTATTACCTTGACAAGTGCTAAGAAAGGGCTCATTACCACAGTCCCTAATGCAGGAACAAGTGACTGCAGCACATTCCCAGCCCACAGGATGCTCTCAAGCTGTCAAGAGCTCACTGGGGCTCCTTCAGTGCTGCAGGAAGAGCCCAAAAGCATCCCCACCTTCCCATGTGCTGCCTGCCAGCAATTCTCCATCACAGGAAGAGCGTGGTACCCAAAAAAAGTAGCCACAGGATTGATGGATCTCTGCTCCTGGGAGTCAGAAAGGAGCAGAGGAAGGACAGAACTGAGGGTCCCACTAGAAAAGGGGGTGATCACAAGGTTTTCTGCTGCCAGAGGACAGGTACCTTCATCAGTCATCTCTGCTTCCCTTGCCATGACAGACTGGCATTTTACTAATGAGACTGAGTCATTTGGAGCAGGAGAATGACTGTGCTAAAATGGAAAAAAAACAGACCTGGTACCCCTAAGATATTATATGCACCAAACTACAGCAATCTGAGCATAAATTATCTTTTGTGCCATCCTCTTCCACTCTCCCTATGGGCTATAATGGCAAATTTTCAAGTTAAAAAGGTTGTCTTGGGTCAAATTTCAGAGATATGAAAATACGAAATATGAAAACAAAATGCCAAAACGCTGGGCACAATGAGGGCCCAGCTATCAGAACTAATTTACCCCCACAAATATTTAAACATTTTATGGTTTCAGACATTCCTATGGACAACAGATCCATGTGAGCTTTCAGCTTGCTATTTTAAAGAAGGAAAATTTCTAGCATTGGTTCATGGATTTACACTGCTCTGTAGGGCTTGTGTAGGTCTTCAGCCTCAAAGAAGAAAAACTTCATCTCTACAAGAAACCAGGATGGCAGGCAGGACATTAATCAGAAGTTGAATCAAACAGCTCTTTGCAGGAAGAAATATTTCCTAGAGGAAGATGGAAGAAAATTCTTTTTCACACTGAAAGAAAAGAGTATTTTTATTTGCAAGAAGATATATCAGAATTCCTGCCATTTTAATCAGCGACTTCAAAAAAAACCCCACCACCTTTGTTTGAAGCAGTTTTACAGTATAAACTCTGATCTACCTGGTCGAGGAGGTGCTGACATTTTTGTTTACCAGAATCTTTATATAGTTCAATATCTTAATAGTGTGTGACCAGAGTGAAGGCAGAGATTGACAGCTAGTCAATGAATTGATGAATATCTCCCTCATAAGCATTTCATTTAGCTACCCATGCAGTGTGCATTTTGCCTTTATATACACATTCCAATGCTATTATCTTACACTTAATTACTTGGGTCTCAAAGCACCTGACAAAGGAATGAGCCACCATTATCAACATTTCATGTACAACAAAGCCCAGGCACAGTGGGGTAATTTGCTAAAAGTTACTGCACTAAATATCCAAGGTCAGTGGCAGGTGGAAAAGGAAGCTTTTATCAGGTGAGCACTGCACTCAGCAGAGCACACTGCCTCTCAAGATGTGTGCCTGGGAAGCACTTACTGCAGTCTTTAATGATCTCCATCAGGCACTGCAAAAGAACTTAAAATTCCACTTGTGTGACAGCAAACATTAGTGTAAAAATTTAATCTATTGACACTTTATCTGCTAAACACTGGAATATTGTATTCAGCTTTCTTTAAAGAGGACAAACACCTCCTAAGAGGACAAACACCATGTTCACCATGAGATGACTTTCCTGTCAGGTCTTTCCTCACCTATTTTTAAATGTCTTCCAATTACACCCATTGTCTCAGACTGAATTGTACTTATTCTTTCTTAATTATGGGAGCCTCTTGCAAAACATTAATCATGCTTGGATTTTGTATCAGTCAAGAAATTATAAAGCCTGTTCAGTTCTCACTCTGGTTTTTTGCTTTGTTTTAAAACCCATCAGGAGGCACTCAGTGAAACCAGCGACAACTTGAGATTTGATGACAAAACACTTAAGAGTCAAAACAAACCTCTCATTTTCCATTGAGCAATTCTATGTACATGAGGAATAAATAAATACACCCTTGTTTGTAGAATTTGGAATGTTTTCACTGGCTGCATGTCCAAGTAAAAAGTCTCAGGGATGAATTAAACAAGCTAAATGAAATTAATTTACTTCCATGTCCAGCTCAGGGGGTTACCAGGCCTTGAACAAGACTACCAGGACAACAAGTGAATATCAATGATACCAGCACTGCAGCAGAATTGATTCTTGGCACTGGGTTTTGCCTTCTCTCTTTTTTGTTACAGGCTTTCTCTCCCTTACACTGGGACAAATGGGGATCACAACTTCCAAGCAAGTTAAAAAAATGGAAAGAAATCCAGCTTGCAAGTTTACATTGTAATTGATATAAGTCTATTATTACAAGACAAATTGCAGCAGACAATGCAAGAGACAGCTCAATCTGTTACCCAGTCCCTGCAATGGCTGCATGAAGAACTCGACCATTTCACTCATAAATCTTTCTCTAAGTTTTCATTGCAGCTTGTGTGGGTAAAATAATAAAACTATGGAGTGACGTGTACAAGGGATGCAGTAACACATTTCTAAACACAATTACATCAAGTTTGTTAAGGAGCCCTGACCCTTTCAGCATCTCATCAGGAATAAATCGTGTCCCAGGCTGCAAAAACACCCCATGATTCCTCTAAAAAAGTCATTAGCTGCTATCATGTCAATTGTGAATAATCATCTCTGCTGAGGTCACTGATCACTGGGCTGTCTCCAGACATTCTGGAGGACCCATCACAAACTTTCTTCAGGACAAAACTTCATTTCCAGGACACTGACTTACTCCCCAACTCAAAAGAGGATCGATTAGAAGATTCTTGAGATGCACATTCCCATTCACTTGTTAGAGTAACTGAATTTAGTAATATTTTTATACTAATTTCTTGTCTATTGTTTGTAGTTCACAGCACCCAGCAAGGAGATCATGAGAGCTGCTGCACAAGTCAAACTTCAGAATTAACTGTCAATACTGATGACAGAAACAGAGAAGAAAAGCAAAAAGACTGGAGAGGGGCAGATATAAAATGGGATACATGAAGCAATTTTGCTCAAATGAGTTGAAGTGCAGCTATGAAATGCCTGTGGTTCCTCCTGTGTCAGGAGACTGACAGGAGGCCACAATACCAGAAGTGACAGAAGCCAAGATTACAACCAAGCACAGCCAAGGGGCAGCTCTCTGCCAGCAGCTGATGGCCTCACACGGAGCCTCCCTCCCCTGGGAGGGGCACCTGGACACTGCTGGCAGCTGGGGACAGTCCCCAGGCACAGGGACAGTCCCCTGTGACACAGCACCATCACATCTCAGCACCAGCTTTGACACTGACATTTTACAGCACGTGCTCCAAAGCCAAACTGCCTTCCCTGGCATCCCTCCCTTCCACTGAATCCTCACAGGAGAAGATGCTGCTGGAAGAGATCCCCTTTTTCTTTTGGGTTATGGAAGGAAACCAGTCCAATTTACAGTAAGGTCACAGACAAGTAGGGAGGAGGGGACAGACCACACTTAATGATCATTTAAACCCAGAATGTATTGATTAATGCAGGCACGTTAAATCCAAGTTACTTTAAGAGCAATATTCCAACATCAGCCAGGAAAACCAGAGGCTATGGCTGTTAGTCCCACAGTACATTTCTCCTTCCTTTTGCTTGCACAAATATGATACAAACCTCAGAAGAACCTGACTGGAGGCACCTGCAACAGTTAAGAGGCCTTACACTCTAAATTACCTTGCTTTTGTTAGGCAGCTGAATGGTCCATAGCATTCTTCCTGAAAGAAGGTTTTTCCCTTCAGAATTCAATTTATAAACTTCCTCCTGCCAGGCTGCGATAGCAGCTGCTGTATAAACCTGAAAATGATGACTACTGGAATTCCATTCAAACCTCAGGAATCAATAGAGAGCAGACAAACGACCAAAGATAAAAGTTCCACCCAAGTGCAAAGAGCAAGGACTGCAGGACACCTCTCATTGTTTTTACAGGGGCTGCAGTCACCAACCTGCAGAAATAGAAATAGAGACTGAAAAATCTCATTTCTGCTCAGAAATCTGACCTGTGCTATCCACACAACCTGCCTGCTGGGAATGCCTCAGTTCCACAGGTATTCCCAATAAAAAGGTGTCTCAAAAGACAATTTATAATGGCAAGGACAATTTATAATTTGCTGAGATACATTGCATTTGGTAAAAGCTTTTTATAAAGCCTTCTTGGAGATTGTGATCCTGCTTACCTTGAAAGAGCAGCTCCTCTGTAAGTTAATCACAGCCAGCCTGCCTTGGTGTCACTCTGGCTCATCTCAACTCACCCACACAAACTTGTTTCTGTGGGCAGTAAAGAAATACCCAATCACAGCTTCACTGAACTAATGCTGTCTGCAGGCAGCACCAGCTCCATTGTAAACAGCTCTGCATTTTATTTATTGTTATAGTCCCTCTCACTCACACTGCCTGACAGACAAGCCAGGTGAGGACACGAACATATTAGAATTTAAAAGGGAAAAAAAACGAAACACTTAAAAAATCTGCCTTCCTTTGAACAAAGCACAATATGCTTCAGTTGAAAAGGAAATTATCATTTGCCTAATACAAAAGAAATCCTTTGTCCCAATCACAGCCTACTCTGAAGGAATGACTTTCTTCCCTCCCTTAAGAAGCCAAATGGATGCAGTTCTGTAATTTTGGAGAGCTTTACACAGTGTGTTAAATTACAAGACAACCCATTGTGGGTTTATCAAATTGTGAGCCAGTGTGTGAGACAAAAAAGATTCTCATTGAGAGTGGGTGATAGAGTCTAAGTCACACAGAATTCAGTCTATAGTATGCTAGAACACAGTGAAATGAAAGATTGGTTGCATATATTATTCCAGGAATACTATGAAATATTTGGTAGCGAGCTATAAAACCTTCCTATTTTGAGATGCACTAAAAAAAAAATCCAAAGAACAAATACAGTGCTTGATTTGCTGCATTCTTCACCTGCTTCAATTCAGAATTTCCTCTCACAAAGGTAAAAGCAAGGCTGAGAAATGTAATAAGAGCACCACAGGAACATTCAAGTTGAGAAGCAACAGACAGATATTCCACTGGACACGACTGCTGATATTCAGTGATATTATCCACCACAGACACTCACTCATCTGATAGCAATCAAATTCGATTTTCATCTTGCTTTGTTAAAATTCAATACCAAAAAAAAAAATTCTGGAAAAATCAGAGAAAAATCAGAGAATGATCAAATAACCACTTAAAAGTGCAGCAAAAGCATTCTTAATTTTAAGCCAACACTAAAAAAAATATTATTGTATTAACAATTATTGTTGAAGATGCATTTTATCTGAACACCAGAAGCACTTGAGACAGTTTCCACTGGACTCACCATACTGGCAGCGAGGACCCTGGAATCCTGCAGGACACTGGCACACCTGGGATCCTTCTTCAGAGCATTTCCCTCCATTGAAGCAAGTGCCAGCAGTGCAGAGCACTAGAGCACACAACAGAATGGGACAAAATGGGTATTTTAGCTGATTTTGTGCCAAGGATCCTCCAGAGCTGCCTTTCTGACATGGCCCTCTAGCAACATGACTTTCCAAATGAGAAGAAACGCAGATTTTTATTTAAGTGCAAAGGCTGGACTGCAGCAGGACTTGGTGTCATAGGTGTAACTGCCTTGTTGATATGAAGAAATTTAATAAAAATAAGACTTAAATATTGCAGTTTTACTTGAAGGTGCTTCAGAGGCAGAAGACAGGACTCAAAGCACTGCCTGAATTCAAAATAAAATAAGAAAAACTGCCAGACAATAATGCAGGAATGGTTAAAAACCACTGATGCATTGGCAGATATTACATATGCGGAGGGAATTACAATTCTTCCCTTCCTCTAACACAGAACAGTTTTATTTACAATAACTTAAATTCCACATGCTTGAGCCAAACTTGCAAAGAGTATCAATAAAAGAGTAATTCAACCACTTTGGTGCCTTAAAGAATTCAAAGCAAGTCTGCACTGCTCTTTCTGGAAGAAAATTTCATTTTGCCACTGGTGCTCACATACCTTAAACTCCTTTACACCAGAGATTAAAACACAGATTGTAAACATATTTTTGACTTCCTACAACTAAGCAGGTGCACACTAAATATGTAGATTCAGGCTGAAACTAACAGGAATACCTCTCAGGCTTGTTTTTGTTTTTTAACTACAAAGAGATAAGCATAAAAGCAAGCTCTCTGAATGCAGCCCTGAAGTTGGTATAAAGATTAAAAAATAAATAAGAACAGATGCTAACTTTCATATAGAAAATGCAATTACTGACTAAACAGTAACAAAACTAAACACTGAGTAGGTTGCCATCTTCTACTGATGTCTTGTTAACAGTGGCTGAAGTGCTGCCTTATCATTTAAATTAAATTCTATCTTTCAGGAAAACATCCAATCATGATTAGAAATTAGTGATAGAAACGGGTTCTCATCAGATGGAGAACCACAGGGTAGAAATACAACTGCTTCAATGGCAACAGCAGAAGGGAAAATGCCAAAACCAGTCAGACTCCACAGCAAGTTCTACACCCAAGAAACAAGTGCCTCACAGCAGATTTCTCTGCATAATTTGGGCAACAGCAATGAATTTGGTTGGCCTGTCAAAACCAGGCTGGCACAAAAATGCTGCAACAACTCCAATTAGGGTTTGGACTGTTAATCTAAACTGTGTCACCGTGTGGATTAAAATTAGAGCCATTTGCTACTTTTACTGAGCTTTTTGTATTTTTAAAGGACATTTATTCCCCTATGGCTGGGGAAATCCCAGCTATAAATCACAAGAAACAAAATCCACATATCCAGAAATGTGGATTCAGTGGGAAGGCAAGGCCTGGGAATGTTAGCTCTTGGATTGTCACATTTTTTTCCCAACTCACAGTGCAGACAGCCAGGTTCATTGTCCTGCTGGGCCCAGCCTGGGCAGCACTTATAGATAGTCTGGTGCTCCATCCTGTACACCTGCTTGTAAACCGTGTAGTACCCAGACCTGTGGGGAAAGGAAGTTTAAGAGAGCAATCACAACTCCTGTTCCACTCACTGCCACCTCATCAGCAGCACACTGTACTCATATCTCATATTTATGAGACATTTTTTCAGCCTCCATTCAGGAATTCTCATTAAAAACGAAGCAAATATAGCAAACTGCATCCTGATAACATCCAATAGCTCTGATATGCTATGTCCACATATTATTTTGAAGAATTTGTATTCAGGCTAGCCAAAGGTGAGTAATTTTTTTTCCCCAATCCATTCTGGGTTTAGCTGTTGGGGCAGTCAGATCTCCCATCAGTTCTAAGCATGTGACAGAAATAGAAAGAAGTTCAATTTTTCAAAGTCAATGACTTGACAGCTGGGCTTCACCTGAACAAGAGCAAGACAGGAACATTTTCAGACACTGTAAAATTCTGAATCTAAAGCCAGCCACGAAGCTCATGAGCAACCCAAAACACATTAAAAAGTCACATTTTCTACTCAGTAATAACAGACTTCAAGTCAAATCTCAGGAGGACACCATGTCCATAACCACATATTTCAGATGAAAAATTCAAAAAAGCTGAAGAACATGCACAAAGATTAGCAATGAAACCCATTTATAACAAGAGATAATAGATTACCTTCTCTCATAGCTCACACACCACCTCCTCTTTGTGCAGCCTTGTTTCCACATCTTGACCATCCTACTGAAGGACTGAATGCAGGGCTCCTGGTGTCCCACCAGGGCCAGCTCCAGCACTGGGCACACATTTGGCCTGGGGAGGAAGAAAAAAGATAATTTTTATTTCCAACACCAAATTTAGGCATCTAGAGAAATATCCACGAAACTGTGCTGTGTGTAACAGAAATTTTACTGGTGTTTGAAACACTGCAGCTCCAAGCCTTAGAAGGCAGCATGTGAACAATGTGCTGAAATTCAGGCTCCAAGCAAGTCAATGAAAGATTCAGCACAGATTCAAGGGCAGATGAGATTTATCTAAACCATTTCTAGGGAAATTTTATATTCTGTGAGAGCCCCCCCCTCTCTATCAGTCCCCTCAGGGAAACACACAAAATTCATAAGAGGAAGTATCCTTGCTGATTATTCCTAAAATAACAAGACCAAAATAAAAGCGCTGCTTTGGAGGATGATATGTGATCTTCATCCTGCTACCTAGCCAGAGTTACAAAAATAGCAGGAATGCAGGAGGTATGGAGGGTCACAGAAAAGGTTACATGCTGATGGTGTTGCAGAGATTTTATCTGCCTTATCCCGATTTCTTTGCCCTGGTATAAATCACAAAATTCTCCATGACGGAAAACAAACAGCATCAAACATTCAGGGTCTAACTAAAACCAGAAAGCACGTGGGGTTTTGTCATTTTCTAAGGAAGGAACCTGTTGTGACACAAATGAAATTAACTCACTGACTTTTTTGGAGTAGTTTATAGATCGTTAGTGCAATAATTTAATCACCAATTCCCCAAGACAGCCTGGTGAGGCTTTGCAAGCACAAGCCTCAATAATTCAACCACAGGGGGGAACAGGGACCTTCTATACTCACCCTGGCAACACCACCATCCAGCAGACAAGTCCTTGCCCAAATTTCAGTCTGAGCCTTCCCCAAGCTAGAGAGTGATCAACACTTGTTTCCTCTGTCACTCCTCACAGGGAGAGACCCTGTGCCAGAAAACCTGGGGGTGGCACTAATAAAAGAGCAGTCCCAGCCCAAGAGGTGCCTGGCAGCTGGTCATCATCACTGATACTGGGTATTGTTAATACCTCATTCAGGATTTATGGTGCTTTTTATCCCTAAGGCTCCCTATTAAACCTGAACACCACACAAGGTAAGAGAAATCTTTCATCCACAGGTCTCCAAGTAGTTTACAAATATCATAGATTAAGCCTGTGCAGAACAAGAAAATACTGTAACCATGATCAGTTTTACAGCTGAGCTGAACACTTGGCAGAAGTCCTGCCTGGATCAAATCCACAACAGTCCCAGTGCTGTGCAGAACACTGTCATTATCCCCTGGAGAATGGGACATCCAGCCAGCTCCCAAACGCACCACAGCTCCCAAGGGAATACATGGGACATCATCTCAGGGTAGAGGAACTTTGCCCAACAAGGACTCTTCAGGAGGAGGAACAGAGCAGATTTAAACTCAATCCAAAGAGCCCTCAGGAATTCAGGTAGCCCATGTAAAGGAAGTCAGGAGAAGAAAGCCCACAGCTGTAAGCTCTGCTTGTCCTGTATCACCATGGAAAAAAAAGTAAAGAATCCATTTTTACTGCAACACCTGACCTTGACAGAAGTTATTTTCCTGAACTGGAATATCTGCTTCTCCCAGGCTTTAGAGCAATCATCTCCATCCTCCTAAACCACACTGCCAGTGGACATCCCTCCATGTCCTTCCTCCTCTAATGCACAGTCCAGACTCAAAATTGCTCTGTATTTCCCATTCCTCAGCTCTGCCCTGGGTGCCAACACTCAAATCAGAACAGGAGATGATCACAGCCCAGTTTCAGATTGCCTTAAATTTCTCAAACCAGCCTTCCCGCACAGTCCCAATGCCATCTCCATTACTTAGCAATCCTTCCCATGTGTGCCAGCTACCTCTTCCCTCCAGAATTACCTCCCTATTTAACATATTTAGCTGAAGTTCAGAGCCATTGTTCCCAAGCCATCCCTAGCACAAAGTCTGCCATTTGTTTCCCATCCAAAGATGATCTTCATGTGCCCAAAATCTTGCCTGGCTTTTTTTTCCTTTCCATTACGTCAGTCAGTCTAATAAAACCCCCGCCTTACTTAGCAACCATGCCTCACTTAGCAGGCTTTTTAAAATGATTCTCCCTCCAGTGAATAGAACATCATGTTCTGATAATTCATGCATATCTCCTTTTATTAGAATTGCCTAAAACTTTCCAGATAAAGGTACATTCATATGCATCGCTCTTCCATAAATAAAAGAGAGGAGCTGACAATTGTTGTAATGACACACTGAGCCCATCCCACAAGTTCCTCCTCATGTGATATTGCCATGTTTCCAGGAATAGCAGTATTGACTTCTAGGATATGGTTAATGGGAACAAATGATGCTCACAGAACAAAACAAGCCAGCAGCAGAGTCATATGTTTATGAAGATTTATTCAAAGTAAGCCATTCCTCCTTGATGCCCTTGGGATAATTTAAAGGCAGATATCAAAACTGCTGAAACACTATAATTAAATTGCAGCAATTGCATAACATGTAATCCTGTGCTGGCAAAGCTGGGAATCAAACATGCCCTCTCCAACAATCCAGCATCTTCAACAGCTCCCCACACACACAGTTAACACAGCAGGTTTTAAGCCATCTGACTCACTTGGTACCTCTAAACTTCAGACCAGCTTCTGGAACAAGGCTGCAGCTAGTGAAGGTACAATTTAGCACCGTGGGACTCTGCTAATTAGAGGCCATCCAGGACTGAGCTGAAGCCCCAAGTGGATGTAATGGTGTATTAGAGACCAGCTCCTATTTTACTGCCATGCCCTTTGCATTCAGAAGATATTTCTTAATGGGAGTTTAAGTGTTAAAACAAGCAAAAGACTCAAAGGCATATTATGGGCCACGATTTGATTGATACACCGGTCCCTTAAAACCTTTTTGCACTGGTGCTCTGTGCTAGCCAAGGCTAACACCAAGGCTATTATTAGCTTGTCAGTCTGACTCAGGCAAGGCAGAAAGCTCTCTTAATATTTGCATTAGGAGACTGCCCTTTAAACAAAGACACCCTACACACTTCCAGCTCAAGACTTGAGATGCTAATGAACAGATAATTAGACCAACACGGAGCAAGAGCAGCCTGGGCTAATCATATGGCTGTGGTGCCTGTGAACCACTGCACAATGGGAAAAGTTCAGAGAAAATTAAAAGCATCTCCAGGCGGGATGTAGTTCATTCCTGTGTTCGGAATTTTAAAAAGAAAAGGAATAGATCTACCACGAAGTCACAGAATGGTTTGAGTTGGAAAGGACCTTAAAAATCAGTTCCAACCCCCTGCCATGGGCAGGGACAGCTTCCACTATCCCGGGTTCTCCAAGCCCTGTCCAACCTGGCCTTGGACACTTCCATTTGTAAAGTCCATCATATCTCTGTGATAGGGATACTTTCTTTTTCTGCCCAACACTTGGAATGCCAAAGTAAATCTCTCATTCCATCCATCTACTTTTTCCCAGCTCAATACAAGAAGCTAAAGGTAGGTAGATTTAACAGCAGCAAGACAGCAAACACACATCAAGATATCCCTAAAGATTTCTTTCAACAGCACAAACTTTAAATCAAAACATGAACAAATATGAATTTGGCTGTCTGATTTTGGGTCTTTCCACAGACACTCTGTGAATGACACCACCTTCTCCACTAAGTCAGATGGCTGTTAACATCTCCCTAAAAATGAGATGTTGCAGCCTGAGTTGCCTCAGCTGATGAATCTGCAGCCTGAACACTATTGATCTTCCCATAAATCAGTCAATAGATGAAACCTGTCACAAGGAGCAACTTGCTGGAATTCTGTATTTTCAAAACACTAATTGGTTGCTGCTCCTTCTCCTTATGCTGTTACTGAAAGTTTAGAAAATCCCAGCCTGCTTATTCCATTTTGGTTTGAAAAGATCAAATAAGAGTTTTCTTAAGGGAACCAAGATGACAGTCAGGGCTAAACTCTCCAGTGCTGTGATGATAGCTGGTTCTGCACTAGAGATACACCAGTGCTGATCTGAAAATAGTTGTACACTGCTACAAAGGATTTAGTTAGAAACTGTTCAGGTTAACTGTTTGAATCCTCTCACACCTCTAACATCCCAGCAAAACATCACCATTGTCTTATAAAAAAGAACGCTAGAAAGACAAGGTGGCACCCTGCAGAAACATGTGGCAGTGTAGAGGAGAAACTGCCAGCAGTATGATGTTGTATGCAAAAGAGATGTTGATTAAAAGCTTTTAATCTATATGATCTCAATTGGAAAGGAGAAAAAAACACATTTTATTTTAACATAGAAGAAGAAAAGTCAAATCAGGAAATAGGCTACAGAAACGAAAGGTCCAAAGAACAAGTTACATATAATTTATATACATAGATTTTGTCTCTCAATACATATTGCTCAATAATTCACAAAGGCCACAATGAAAGAAAAGGCTTTTATTTTTTCAACTGCCAAGCTCCCCTTTCTACCCTTAATCTATTTTAAGGCTCATTTCCCTGATAAAATTAATCAGCACTACCAGAGACAATTAGGACATCCTGCTCCCTTGACCACTAATCAATCCCTGCTCTCTCCTGATCCTGTATCAATATTTGTGATGTTTATAGCCCCTCTGGGACACGGATTGTAAGCACCAAGCTCATTTAGATTAGGTCTCATTATCACTGCTGTTCCCTGGCTCTGTGGATGAAGGTCCACCACACAAGGCTGCCCTCATCCCACAGGTTACTAATGCACTGCTGTGTCTTACTCACATCCTCTCTTTGATTAGATGGGGCAGCTAAAGAACATGAGAGTTCCTTCAGCCTTTGTGCCCTGCATCCAGATGAAGAGCAAATCAATAGGAGATGATTAATTACACACTCAGCTATTATAACAACAATAAGATTTTTAGTTCTTGCCGCTATCAAAGTGCAGCGCCTGTCGTTTACCTTCTACTTAACCATCCTGCTCCCTCCCCCAGGACACAACAATCTATTTTGGTGGGCAACAAAAGCACAAGATAAACATGCCCATCCAGATCATTTAACTATGATTGCCGGAGCCACTTTTTTTTTTCCATTTTAAAACTCAGGGAATTAATTTTTTTTCTTTTAGTGTCATGTAGATTCAATCTACATCCAGTTTTATAGTTTTGTCGACTACATCCAGGAGAGCACCAGCATCACTCCAGTGACCAGGCCTGCAAAGCCCCAAGCAGCACAAACATTTTGTTTCACAAACTTAAGGACCAGTGTCCCAAGGATTTCTCTCTTAATTAGAAAACCACATGGGATAGCACATAAAGGAGGCTAAGAAATAGCTGGCATGCACTCATAGTTAAGACAAAGCAGATAAGGGTCCAAAATCCAGACTAAACTGTGGATGTAAAAGTATGAAATCAGAGAGGAAAGCCCTGAGTAGCAGCAGCAGCCATCTCTAGGTGTAATTTAACATTAACTACACCCATTGCCATCACCATTCCCCTGCAAAGGAGTGTTAAATCTGCCAGGTGCACACACCTGAGCTTCTTTCAGCAGGAAGGCACAAAGGGACCTGATCTTAAAATATTTACATAAAAATCATTCCAAGTGTCACACCACTTTGTCATGAGGAGAGAAAGCTCACTCTGGTTTACAGCAAGTGCCACACTGCTTGACAATTAAATGAGCTAGAAGGCACTGAAATCCTCAGTTCTATTTCAGCAACCATATCCAGGAATTGTTAACTGCTTTTTTGGTGGTTGCCAGATTTTAACAGTTTCAAAGCAGAACTTTTTTTACAGCTTACTTTTAAAATAACATATAATATATAACTTCCAGTCAAACTGAAACAAACAGGATTACTTCAAATGTATGCAATATATGTAAGAACAATCCCTACATGCCAACATTTTAGTATTCCAAGTCTTTTACTCCCCTATAAATCCTTAGCTTGATACCAGTGATACCAATGTCTAGTTTTTGAGGGCTTTTGTTTGGTTTGGGGCTTTCATTTGTTTGCTTTAACATTAAGAAAACTTGGTTAAGCTAAGTATTTAATTGATTTTAACCATGGAAAAACTAAACATACATGTATTAGTGGATTAATGTTCAGCAGTGGCAAACTAGAAGGGGAAAAAAAAAGCTCAATTTGTATCTTTTGGATTAGAAACTTATGGTGAGGTTCTAAATAATCCACAGCTCCTAGTGTAACTCTACAGAGAGAGATGGACAGGCTTTGACTCACAATTATAAGATAGAAGTAATAGAAGGATGAGAGATTTGATATTTATACAGCTGTATTTTCACCATTGATGGTGCACTGGTCAGGCAAGGAGAGGGCAATTCCCCTCAATAAAACAGAAGGGAACCACTGAAGAGTCTCCTGAGTGTTGAGGTGTATAAAAACTCATTTCCTATGGAGGAATATTCCAACCTGAGAAGACCAGGCCCAAAACACCCAATTGTTTCATAATTTATGGGGATTTCTTTGTTAAAAAAACAGTACAGAGCACCCTATAAAGCCTTTTCTCATGCTGAATTTTCAATATTGAATTGGGTTTCGTACATAAAAACATAGCCTGGGCATGGCATTCTCTTCTAAAGAAGATTTTGTGCCAAGTTCTGCTCTGACTTACAAAGGGAAGACAGCAAAGTGTTTCTACTAAAGAACACAAAAACAAGTGTCAGCACTCTGATTTAAACAAGATTCCCCATTCCACACACAAATATTCATCCCCAGGTCAAAGGCACTGACATGGAGCTCAGTGCACACATTAAAGCCCACATCATCTCACACCAAAGGCAGAAATATCAAGTTCCCCTCCGGAACAATTAATGATTAGTTTTAAACCAAGACTAGCCTGGGATCCAAAGCACAACCTACATATGTTCAGTACATCATTTCAGAATGCTTTGATTTCGCAGTAATGAAAGGAAATTTCTTTCTCCTCAGAAATAAATTAAAAGCAATAGATTTGAGAGGGAACGTAAGCAATAACAGGCTTGAATTTCAGAGGAAGGAAATCTATTAACTCTGTTCAAAGAGAGAAGGTATTTAATTGGTGAATAACACAAGTCTGCAATATGGGCTGTTAACCCTGTGGGAGCCAAAGCAGCACTTCCATCAAAGTTCTGCTAAAAAGTCAGCTCCGGACCAGGTCAGCCACCACAGATCATCTCATCCCTCTTCACCAGAGGGTTTCTTCAAATTTATTAAAAATATTCCACAGTCTGTCATACCTAGATCATGGCATGCCTAGAACTAGGAAAAACAGGCAATGCTGGATGTAAACAATGCAGAAGAGAAGTGGAAGCAAAACCCACGTAATTTTCCCTAGAAATACTGCAAAAACACATTTCAAGCACATTAAACTATTGCATCAATAACTAAACTATAGCAACATTCCATAACAATTACACCTAAACAAACAGAAACCTGACAAGTTTTTTTCCTCTTAAAGTGCATTTTTGGAGAGAAATGTGAGAAGTCAAATCCCATTAAAAGTGAGATCCCATTTTCTTCCCTTAAATGAGCAGATTTAAGAATCATACAGTATGTGTAAGCTACTGTGATTATGAGCAGGAAATTTCTAAACCTCTTGTGAGATTTAGAACCATTTTATGATGTGTCTGATACAAACACAGGAATTTCTAAAACTGGAAAATATTTGCAGTTCATCTTTGATAAATACAACTTCAGGCTATCAGATTTTATTATCCTGTCTTACAGCTATTTCAGGGTTTAGGAGAAAGTCTTGATCTCATTTTTCTCCTGAAGAGCAGGAAAATGTCATAAATCAGGAAAAGTACAGTACCACCATGACACTCATTCATTATCTTTAAGTCTCCTGACAGTGAATATACTGGGGCAGAAAGAGAGGAAAAGAGTGCTTTGCCATCTGTTAAAAGACTAAATTCAAAATTAATATTCCTCTAGGAACTGTGAAACAGAAGCTTGAAGTGCAAAGTCTTGAGAAATGGGATTCTGTGCTGTAGTGCTGACCAGCATGAGCTCTATCTGGTGGCAACATCCTGTAGTGCACAGGCTAAAAAGACCATTTTTGTGAGTGTGATGTTCACATTCAAAGACGAGAAACATCTCAGCCTTCAACTGCAAATTAAAGGATTGGTGGGACAGGGATGGGGAAATGAGGGGATGAAACCACCATAAACTTAAACCATGCTTACTAAAATGACATTATCCAAGCCTCAAAGGCTGGAGTTGCTGCAGTTCAGGAGTAGTGAGGGTTTACTGCAACCCTATGGGTTCTGAGCAGACAGGAATGGGAAGAAGGGCTTCAGTTTTCAGCTGAAAACAAGGTAGGTAAAAACCCAGCAGCCTAAATCAAAATTTGTCAATGATTCTCTCCGTTGCCAGCATCACTTCAACCAAGGTTTAAAGAGAAATATTTAATCTCACTTTATGTACAAATTTAATACAAAATTAAGCTATGGTACAAATTTAAATACACCACTACCAAACCAGATCTTTATTTCCACCAGAAAAACCTGCAAATTTTTTTAACTAGAAGATCTCCAAGTGTAAGATAATCCATCCAAAGAAATGGAAGGAGATTCCACTACATTATTCAGTTCAGCTAAAAAAGTAAACGTACTTTAAGCCCTTATTTAATGCCAGGAAGACAAGCTTTCCTCACACCTGCAAATTGACATCACTGGAGGTGAAAATAAAGTATATTGCCTAAACAGCCAATACATTGAGACAATTTCCCACCAAGAAATTATTACACAATCTATTTTTCACATCATTTGGACAGTATTATAACAAAATTCCAGAATCCAAGTTTAAGGTGTATCTCCATATACTTTCTAGAAGCATTTCTCATTTTGTTTTCTGCACTGCATTCCAAATATATTCAAATTGACATGCAATTTGTTCCGCTGTAACAATCACAACTCAGGGGCATCTCCTCATATGGAAATGCTTTGCACAACAGCAGCTAATTCTTGAAATGCATTCCATCAAAAAAAAAGTGGACTTTTCCTTTTTTAATTATACCTTAAAAAGAGGTTTTATTTATGTCACTTGAAAATGGTGTCTGCTGCCACACCTGTTTGCAGTGGTGCAAAACCAGTCCTGTGTCATTGCACCCAGCAGCTGGTACAGCTGAAGAGCCAAGTTTACTGCAGGTCTGCAAATGCAGATGACATGTGGATGCTCGATTTCACTTTTGGGAACGTGATTTATCAGGAGGAGCACAGGAAAGCTGATAGTGCCCCATAGAATTGAAGAAGCTGGAAAACAGTTACTGAGCCAGGAATCCAGCTCTGCATCCAGGTGTTCCTTGGAATGAGGCCAGATTGCTTATGGATAAGAAGTGAAAATATGCAGATACAACATGTGAGCAGTAAAGAAAAACTGTAAGCAAAACAGTTTTATTGCAAGATTGAGACTGGATCCTCTAAAAGCAAACCAACCCCTTTAGAGGCCATCCTGGACCTGCAAACCCAGAGCAAGTCAAGGGGTTTAATGCTGATAGGAACAAAAGTTATCTCCTGACTCCTCCAAAGAAGTCCTCACTCGTCTCACCTGGGAACAGAAGAATCCATTCTTGAGCCCTGTCCCAGTCCTAACTCTGAAAGGTGATATTTATTGCACAAAGGGGGTTCCCAGCACATACCTCATAACCACTCCTGCCTCTGCTCTGTCCTGCATCACTAACTACAAGCAGACATCTGCACCGCTCAAACTCCCAGGGGAATGTTTCTCTAGGAGAGGATTTACCACTTCTGACAGCAAATCAAATCCTCTTCTCTTAGTTCCCTCTTCTGCACTGCCCCTGGATTTCTGTGAAGCCAAATGCTGAACATGAACCCAATGCTAGATAACCACACATCACACCTGCTTCGTCTTACACACCCCAGTTCTGGGCTAGAGAGCTCACTACAAAGTGTTAAAAATGTGCTTTTTATCATGAGACATGGTTAATTCCTCACTTAGAGGCCCAAATATGCTTTACAGTGAAAATGGCATATCTGTTCTCTGGTCATTCCAGAGCTCTCTGAAGTTCTGTTAAAGGATCATCAAGGGCTAATTGTATGGAAAAGCAGTTGATAGAAGTATCTCATCATTCTGTAATCTGTTCTACATTAAATCTCCTCAGGGGGCTTGGAAGCAGAACACCAACATCCACAGAGATCCCTCACATTTCTAGCTAGGAGCAAATGCTCAAGTTAGCAACAGAATGAAAACAATTATGAAGAATATCCTGTATAACCTCAGCCACATAAGATCTCAATCAAAACAACAGCAAAGAACACACTCAGCATGGTGTGTTCCAAGGGATACATTCGCTGTTCTGATTTCATTGACTGCAGATGACCAACGTCAAAAGAACAAACCAGAACTGTTAGAAAAAGGTGATTCATAAAAAGAATCCTCCTGGACATTTCACTGTTTCTTGGTGAAAGCTGGCAGACTCAGTCCCAAAGGGTGGTGACATCTTGCATTTCTGCTTACACCAAAGGTAAAGCCAATAAATAGCAAGAAAGTTTGGACTAATACTTATACTTGCCCCAGCTCAGGAAAAGCAGGATGAATGGCAGTTATTTCAGGAATATTACTCTTGGGAAAAGCACTCAAGGCTCTGACACAGCTCTGGGGGTTTGGGTGGCTATTCCTGATTGCTGCTGGCTGACAGTGCACCGCTGCTCCCAGGACTCCAGCCCAGCAGCAACATCCTCACACAGCATCATTTCCAGAAGGGAATGTTTCCTCAATCCTTTCAGTGACACAATCTTTAAAAAGGTAAAAGCAACCAAAAACTGTTTGGAAGCAATTCACAGTTAACAGCACCTCCAGCTTCAAAAGTGCAAAATCATAGTTATTACTGATGTCAAATGCAAACAGATTAATGTAGGCCAATGCTATTCCTTCTCCTGATAGAGTAATTGCTCAGAAAGAGAGCACAAAGCATGTCTGAAAGAAACACAGAGCACTTTTAACAAAGGAAAATGTTTACCATAGAATGAGCTTAACTTCTCTAAGCACTGTGATGGATACTTCGTGCTCCGGCAAAATGGAGTAATATAAATCACCTTAAAAGCACTTCTGGTAAATACCGTGTAAATATGTATTGCATAGAAAGCCAGGGAGCAATAGGCTTGGAAATCTCAATTTTCAGACAGAAGAAGAAACTAAACTGAAATCAAATACAAGACGTTAATTATGAAAGAGCGGGATTAAGTTGATGAAGATAAAAGAGGTTAGAAATTAGGGTACACACAGACATTTGAAAAGGCTATTGTCAGGTTGCTTTGAGAGGAGGGAGCAGGGGGGCACAACATTCCTTAAAACACAAGACGAGAAAGGTACACAAGGCAGGAAACAGTTTCCAGCAACATTGCATTTCAACACGCGAAAACTTTAACCACAGATTTTATGCATGTGGCCAGCTACTCTCTCTTAGAACCTGAGCAGAAAACTACCTCCGGACGCAAGCATTCCAGCGCATTTCCAACAAAAGGCATTTGTTGCTCATGCAGAACCCCCCGGAGAAAGTTGCCCGGCAGCGCAGCAGCCGCACACGTGCGGCGCCGCTCTTTGTGCGCGCTCCCGGCCGGAGGATGCTCCGCGCTCCCTGCCTGCCCTTCCCATGGATTCCCAGCTGCTGCCCCCGTCTTTGTCCTGCTCAGACTCAGCTCCCCAGGCTCCGCTGGTCGAAGGCGAGGGCAGAGCAGCCCCGGGGCTGCCTTCCCCTCCCGCGGCAGAGCCAAGCCGAGCGCTCCGTGCCCGCCGGGAGCTCCATCCTGGACAGCGCTGCGGGACGCGCGGAGTTACGGCGCACACACCCAAACTTTCCCTGCCGCCCCGGGAGCCCGAGGGGGGCAGAACCCTCCCTGCAGGGCCACGGGCGGTGTGTCCCGGCCGTGCTGTCCCCGTCCAGCCCCGCACACTCACTCACATGCCCCGCTGCAGCCGCGGCTCCGCGGCCAGAGCGCAGCCCAGCAGCACGGAGAGCAGCGCCGGGCCGGCTCGCATGGCGCTGCCGGGGATGGAGGATGGAGAGGCGGCTGAAGCAGCAGCAGCAACACCAGCAGCAACACCAGCAGCAGCAGCAGCAGCCCCCAAATCATTTAAAGCGGCGGCACGGCCGCGCTGCCCGGCCCCATCCCCGGCCCGGCCCCATCCCCGCCCCGCCGGGCAGAGCCGCGCCCGCCCCGCCCGCAGCGGGGAGCGCACCGCGCTGCCGGTCCCGGGAGCTCCCCTCGGGAATAGCGCTGTGTTCCCGCTGCTGAGGGAGCTCCTCCTGCTCGCATCCCCGCTGGGAGCAGCTCCAGGAGGAGCTGAGCGGAGGAGAGAGACGGGGGGGGTTTGCAGTGTCCGTGCGCCGGGATGTGCATCCTCCAACCCCAGCCCTGCTCTGCCTTCGCTGCCG
>VXBI01002031.1:261655-385967 GCA_013397375.1 Toxostoma redivivum | reverse complement strand
CTAGGAGCAAATGCTCAAGTTAGCAACAGAATGAAAACAATTATGAAGAATATCCTGTATAACCTCAGCCACATAAGATCTCAATCAAAACAACAGCAAAGAACACACTCAGCATGGTGTGTTCCAAGGGATACATTCGCTGTTCTGATTTCATTGACTGCAGATGACCAACGTCAAAAGAACAAACCAGAACTGTTAGAAAAAGGTGATTCATAAAAAGAATCCTCCTGGACATTTCACTGTTTCTTGGTGAAAGCTGGCAGACTCAGTCCCAAAGGGTGGTGACATCTTGCATTTCTGCTTACACCAAAGGTAAAGCCAATAAATAGCAAGAAAGTTTGGACTAATACTTATACTTGCCCCAGCTCAGGAAAAGCAGGATGAATGGCAGTTATTTCAGGAATATTACTCTTGGGAAAAGCACTCAAGGCTCTGACACAGCTCTGGGGGTTTGGGTGGCTATTCCTGATTGCTGCTGGCTGACAGTGCACCGCTGCTCCCAGGACTCCAGCCCAGCAGCAACATCCTCACACAGCATCATTTCCAGAAGGGAATGTTTCCTCAATCCTTTCAGTGACACAATCTTTAAAAAGGTAAAAGCAACCAAAAACTGTTTGGAAGCAATTCACAGTTAACAGCACCTCCAGCTTCAAAAGTGCAGAATCATAGTTATTACTGATGTCAAATGCAAACAGATTAATGTAGGCCAATGCTATTCCTTCTCCTGATAGAGTAATTGCTCAGAAAGAGAGCACAAAGCATGTCTGAAAGAAACACAGAGCACTTTTAACAAAGGAAAATGTTTACCACAGAATGAGCTTAACTTCTCTAAGCACTGTGATGGATACTTCGTGCTCCGGCAAAATGGAGTAATATAAATCACCTTAAAAGCACTTCTGGTAAATACCGTGTAAATATGTATTGCATAGAAAGCCAGGGAGCAATAGGCTTGGAAATCTCAATTTTCAGACAGAAGAAGAAACTAAACTGAAATCAAATACAAGACGTTAATTATGAAAGAGCGGGATTAAGTTGATGAAGATAAAAGAGGTTAGAAATTAGGGTACACACAGACATTTGAAAAGGCTATTGTCAGGTTGCTTTGAGAGGAGGGAGCAGGGGGGCACAACATTCCTTAAAACACAAGACGAGAAAGGTACACAAGGCAGGAAACAGTTTCCAGCAACATTGCATTTCAACACGCGAAAACTTTAACCACAGATTTTATGCATGTGGCCAGCTACTCTCTCTTAGAACCTGAGCAGAAAACTACCTCCGGACGCAAGCATTCCAGCGCATTTCCAACAAAAGGCATTTGTTGCTCATGCAGAACCCCCCGGAGAAAGTTGCCCGGCAGCGCAGCAGCCGCACACGTGCGGCGCCGCTCTTTGTGCGCGCTCCCGGCCGGAGGATGCTCCGCGCTCCCTGCCTGCCCTTCCCATGGATTCCCAGCTGCTGCCCCCGTCTTTGTCCTGCTCAGACTCAGCTCCCCAGGCTCCGCTGGTCGAAGGCGAGGGCAGAGCAGCCCCGGGGCTGCCTTCCCCTCCCGCGGCAGAGCCAAGCCGAGCGCTCCGTGCCCGCCGGGAGCTCCATCCTGGACAGCGCTGCGGGACGCGCGGAGTTACGGCGCACACACCCAAACTTTCCCTGCCGCCCCGGGAGCCCGAGGGGGGCAGAACCCTCCCTGCAGGGCCACGGGCGGTGTGTCCCGGCCGTGCTGTCCCCGTCCAGCCCCGCACACTCACTCACATGCCCCGCTGCAGCCGCGGCTCCGCGGCCAGAGCGCAGCCCAGCAGCACGGAGAGCAGCGCCGGGCCGGCTCGCATGGCGCTGCCGGGGATGGAGGATGGAGAGGCGGCTGAAGCAGCAGCAGCANCGCTGGGAGCAGCTCCAGGAGGAGCTGAGCGGAGGAGAGAGACGGGGGGTGTTTGCAGTGTCCGTGCGCAGGGATGTGCATCCTCCAGCCCCAGCCCTGCTCTGCCTTCGCTGCCGGGATGCCGAGCGCGTTCTGCTGCGCTGACAGAGACGTATCTTGGCTGCTCTTTATTTCCTCTGGTCCTTCTTTGTTCTGTGCAGGATGCCCACTGCAATCATATCTGAGCACTTCCGAGAGGTAACCGTGAAAATAAACGCGTTTAACATCTTGAGGGAGGGATAACACCGCTACTGCTGAGAGTTAGTGACAGCAAGAACATAAAACTGGGAACTGAGGAGCGGTTTTTAAATCCCAGAGCTGCCTGCCGTCCTCTAGACCATCCTCTCATCTTTATGATCTCTCCAGACCTTTACTGCTGACAAAACACAACCCTTTCCCTTTACTGCTGAGAGAAGGGAGATCAACTGACCTGGAAAGGGAACGGTGCATAGTAGCGAATAAAAAAATGAGAAAAACACACCTTAAGCGTTTTATGATCTAATGCAGGTCTCCGTGTCCATTACAGCATGGTTTCCCTCTCTCCAGAGAGCTGTGACTAACCAGGCACTGGGCTGTGAACAGCAGATGGGCCCTGAGCCAGCCAGTGCTAAAAACAGCGATTCCTTTCCACTCCAATGGCATGGGCTTGGTCTCCACTTGCTCTGAAGTATTCTCCTGCACAAATTTGTGACAGACACAACTGGATGGGTACACCAGCATCCCCACCAGTCAGGAGTCAGCCTCTGCTTTACAGAGCATTAATTTATCTCCCTTTCAGCCCTGTAACATGATACACCCACTTCTCATTTTACACACACTTTTACAAGTGGTTTCCTGTATGGTTTTTATTTTCCAAGGCCTTTGCTGAAGTAAGTAAACATTTACCATTCATAACAAGAAAACTGGTTTTATATTGTTCATTGCTTTGAAGCTTGAATGGACATGATTCCTTTGAGATTTTATCAACTGATTTCTTTTTCATGGGGAAGAAAACACACAGCCCTTATCTGGCCTTCGAGCAGAATAATTGCACCCTGAAATTTCCAAGGAATGGCTGAGTCTTTCTTGTGTCTGGAGTAGTTTTACTCCACAGGACCTTCTGTTAAGCTAATCTCATTACCTCCCACAGAGCACATAGTTTTTAATCATTTTATTTCTTAAACCCCAGAAAATCTTTCTTCATAAAATAATAGACGTTCATTATGTCAAGGCTGAGTGTTCATTATGTCCTGTGATGTCATCCCAGCCTGGATTATTTTCAGGATCACATCATGGCAAAATAGCAAAGGATCTCATTCCTCAGTTGTTACCTCAGGAGAGGTAAATTAGTCTTTAAAAATACTTTAATTTTTTCCATCTTAAGGAACTTAAACTATCCAACATTGTTTTTCAAAGCTGTATGTGATCATTATAAACCATACACAACATTTATTATACCCAGTTGTTAAGAGTAATGGACCAGCAACATGCAAACTGGGAGGTACAGAAATGCAGAGTGAAGGCCACTTAATAGATGAGACCTTTGCCTGGGGGCCACACAGCAAAATGCAGCTGCAGCCAAACTTTGGAGTAAAAAAATCCCTGCTTTCTGGGCAGGAGGCTTTAGCTGCTGTGTCCTTGACATTGTCCTGAGCTCCAAAGCCAACCCAGTCAGTGTAACGTTCTTCTTACAAATATTATCTAATGTTTTCTCCTGGGCTGTGTTTTAATTGAGAATATCCTGCAGAGCTGTTGATTTTAATGGGATGATTCCCACGGGTAGAGTTGCAGCATTGGTGGAAGGAGTTTCAAAGCCTCCTGAGATAATTGATCTGCTGGGATCCCCAGCCAGTTAAACCTGCAGACCTGACACAGAGGTAGAAGCTGACTCATCTATTCCAGTTCTTACACTGGGCTCTGGTAGAAAAGGCACTGGAAACAGCATCAGTGAGTTCTTTATATTCCACATCCTTGCTATGACCAACCAGGCACATTCCTGCTGTCCTAAAATTCATTTGCTATAAGTTCTGCATCTTTGACCTCAACATCTAAAAACACACCGTGGCCACTACCAAAGCAGTCACTGGACACCTTGACCAGAGCTCCCTTCCTGACTGGGAAAAGGAGTAAATTAAATTGCATCTTGCTCAGCTAAACCAGCTTCTGAACTGAGCAGGTAAAGTACCAATTCCCCTTGGTGGCTTTGTGCAGTTATAATGGGATAGAATTGCCTAGACTACAAGTGGTTAGGAAAAAAAAAAAAAACAGCTCGTGCCCTCCATATAGTTCTGAAGGACTTTTTAAGGGATGGAAATTGCATTATTTTCCTCTCTTGTTGATCAGAAAATTGTTCTGTCAGATTCCAGTGCAATCCAAATTCAGCACATTATTTAAACACTGTCCAGATCATGAATTCTGTAAAAGATTTGGTATCTCTCACAATGTTCCATCCCATCCTCTCTACTTTAAAGCATATTTCCCCCTCATTTTAATTTTGATGTGTAATTTCCTACAAACAGGCTGTGACAGTTGTTGTGTATCCCCAAGCATGAATGAGTGTTGCCCAAAACTTTGAGTCAGTGTCACACCATCCTGTTCTATTTTCATTTTTCTGTCTAATTCTTAGTATCTCCATTGCCAGTCTTTTTAAATTGTAGCTAGTTACAGGATTTAACAGTCCTTTCTGATATAAAGAAATTTTCGTGCAGAGATTGTAATTAGGAAGGCTGAGCTCTGTTCTGTTATTAGCAGAATTGTGATTTTTGGAGTGGTGGGTTAATTGCTAATAACCATATGCAATGCTTCTGTCAAGATGTTTCCCATTACAGTAATTAAGTTAGCAGCTGGGGTAACAGACATTTACCATTTGTCTTCACAGTATCCCTGATTTAGGATTGCTCCAAAACCCTTTCTGGACTCTGTTTGTTCAATTCCCAGGTGTAAGATGAAAAAGAGGGGAAGCTGAGGAGGGGAGATCTGGGAAGAACAAGTTGCAGGGATAGTACCTGTTTCAGATGTAAAGTGTCTATCAGTGCATCCTCTGGAATTCTGGATTTTTCTTCACTAATCTTAGCCTTGGACCATCATTTTCATCAGCACCAAGCATGGCAGAGCAGCCTGAAACAGAGAATGTTTTCATAAATGATTACTCAGATGCTCAAATTAATCTGATCATAATTGAGGACTTATTAAATGAAAAGTGCAGAAATTTTCATTGCCTGTTCATATCCTTAAACCTCAAAATCCCTATGGTAGGGGATTTTTTTCTTCATGTTTTGTAGTCAACGATATAGATATAAACATTTGTTGTTAATTGCTTCCTTTCTGTGCTGTCTCACTGGAGCTCCTTCCCTCTCAGAGCTGTGCCAGAATTGCAGTAATATTATTAAATATATGGCCAACCTGAAAATTAAGAAGAAAATAAAGTTGTTCTCTGAAGTCAGATCACATGACAGAGCAGTAGCAGTTTTGTTGATTTAATTCATCAACAGAATATCTTGAAAGGATTCATTTTGTTTACAAGATAAAATTTTAAAGACTTTTAGGACCATGATGCCAGATTTACCCTTTTTAAAAAAAAAAAAAAAAAAGCTTGTTCTGGCCAGCACAAATTCTGTACAATGCTACATTAAAAAAGGTTTGTTAATACCCTGAAAGATGTAAACAGAATGCCAAGGGCACGGGAAGCTTTCTCTGTTGCAAGGAATTGGCTTTGCTCCACTGCAAGGAATGGGGGAATGTTAATTTACAGCAACTGAGGATCCAGCCCGCGTTGTTAATCATAATTATGGACTTATTTTGGGAGGTGCATTTTCTAAAGTAGTTGGGGGAGACAAGAAAATTAAGTTAAAATTATTTTCTTCCACAGGAGGTAAAAGCAGTATATAAATAAATACTTGGTGTTGCAGTAGATCTTTTAAACCTACAATACTTTCCTGGCACTGCAGCGTCCTGTGATATTTTTTCCTCCAGCACATAATAGTAAGTTTCTGATAATAGTGCTCACAGACAGCTTTGATTATAACCACTTGTCAGGGAATGGATAACTAGGAAAATAACACCATATTCAACTGTAAAAAATGCTGCCTGGAGTACATTAACACAGTGATAATTTCTGCTAATAGCAGCCTCCGAACCCCATCCATTAGCTTTGAATTGAAATTCCTGTTTCATTTCTATCTTTCTGAGAATTCCTGCCCTCTGACCTTCTCTCCCATTACTTGGGAGCAGCAGAGTCATCCACAGACACCAAGAGTAGGGAGAAACTCTCTGGGTCCGAGCTAACTGGGGACTGGGACAGTGCTTGGCAGTGCCAGCACAGGATGGTGAGGGCCAGGGGGTGTTTGTTCAGTAGTTTGCATTCTGTGGGAATTTTCTGTCAGCATCCTGCTCCTTCCCCAGCCCCTCCTCCCTGCCAACCCAAGTCACCAGCTGCACTCTCCCAGTGTAACAGGAATTTAGGTTTTTGTTCATGTTCCTGAAGAGGAGAGGGTGGGAAGAGAGGGAAAATAGAAGAGGTCTGAACAATTCAACGTTAGAGTAGAAGAAGCATAGAATCACAGAGGCTGGAAAAGTCTTTTAAAATCATCAAAATCAGCTGTGAACCACCACTCCATTCACCACTAAACCATGTCCTCAGGTGCCACGTCCTCGTGCTTTTTGAACATTTCCAGGGACAATGACCCCACCACTGCCCTGGAAGTTTGTTCCAATGCTTACAACCCTTTCTTTCCATGAAGAAATTTTCCCTAATATCAACTCTGAACTTCCCCTGGCAAAACTTAAGACCTTTTCCCCTTGTCCTGTCCCTGGGACACACCTGACCCCCACCTCACCACAACCTCCCTTCAGGTAGGTTTGGAGGGCAATAAGGTGTCCCCTCACTCCCCTCAGTCTCTCCAAACAGCAGAAATGTTCAAACAAAGTATTTCTTTTTGACATGATTAGGAGAAGCCCATTGATATTCAAGTCAGGAGGATATTTCTGTAGGGACCTATTACATCTGATTGGGAAAATAAAACGTTACCCACATCCACAATTACTTCTGTAAAGACCACTGATCTCATTCCTGAGCTTTTCTCTTTAGCATTAGTTAACCAAAACTCTGGTAAGAGCAGGCTCTTGACAATATAATCCTAAAATAAGTTTTATGTTGGCAGGCAATACCAACTGGGAGTGCTTTCATCTATTTCTGGATTTGGGATAACGACACTCCAATGAGTGGCTAATCTGGTGTGCTTGTGTACATTCCAATTGAAATCACACATTAGGGGGCAAGTCACATCTTCTCTGACCTACACAGGTGAGAGCCAGATGTAATTCTAAATTTAATGCAGCTATTCCAGCCTCATCTCAACACAAAGAAAAGAATTAGAAACTTTAGAGCAATCAATGTTTTTGGCAGAGCAATGTATTACTAAATAACTTCTAGGAGGAACTATTTTATCTGGTTTTTAACAATTTTTTTTCCCAGTGGTCTTCTTTTGACCACAAAAAGTATCACCTGCAAGAAGCTGAACAAACAACTCATTCAAAAATTTAGCGGAGTATTTTCATGCTTATGCATTCAGAGAAATCAAATTTGGGGTATTTAAGCTAGGAGTGTTTAAAGGCTCATCAAGTCAGGAGATACAAGAGCCCTTGGACACTTGGCCAGTCAGAGGTAAGCAACACAATCTGATTATCAAATATTCCTGATCCATCCAGAGGACAGGAAATTTCCAAGAGTTATCCTCTAAGAAAATTGAAACAAAGAAAGATTTACCCTTTTTAAAAAAACCACCACTCCATTCACCACACATCTTTCCATACAAAACAAACAACAAAAAAACCCCAAACAAACAAACAAAAAACCAAAAACAAAACAAAAAACAAACAAAAAAAACAAACACCAAAACAATGTGATAAAAGAAGTTTGCTGCCCCTGATGAATTTTTCTGTTGGTTCATAGCACAGTTCAGTGAGTGCCAGGGCAACACTAAAGGGATGAAGTCAATCACACAAACCAGGCAGTAACAACACTCCAGCAACCTCAGCCCACAAAACTCCAGCCTCAGCCAGCACTGATACTTCAATCATTCTAATTTATCCTCCGGGGTAGGCAGCCCCCTCAAAATTTGAGTTTTAGATGTTCAAGCTGGTAACTCTCATCTACATCACTGAAAATGCAGTCACAAAATAAATCAAAGAAAAAAAGGGCTCAGAAGTCGGGTTCTCCTCAGGGTTTCCCCGTCCCTTTGGAATTGCTCGTGGATCTGATGTGAGCTGCCTGAGCTTCCTCCTTTGTCTCATACACAGCACATCACTGGCACTTAAAATATTAAAATTCAAAGGAATAAATGCTTTGTTTGTTTGCTTCCAATTAGGAGCTAATGAAATCCCAGGAATACACTTCCAGGTGATTTGTCACAGAACTGAAACTCAATAGTGTGTTCCTGTGTGTAACTTCCCTCTCTGTCTGTTCTGCTGACACAACTAGACCACACTTCATTCTCCCAAAGACATTAGAGCATTACTTTACTGGTTTTTCCTCCAAATTACCTGCCTGGCTACTGTCACCATTGATCTTTTAAGTCCTTGACTGAGTAATCAGTCAGAGAGCTAATTAATGTAGTGGCTTGGAGGGAAGGATGAAATGAAAAAGGAGATTTTTTTTCCTTATTCTTGATGTTTTTATTGCCTTTGAACGGTGCTTTATCCATAGCATAAATGAGCATTTGTCTGGGCTTTTTCCTCCTGTCAGTTCACCTACTATAAATCTATTCCTCAACTATTAACAGAAACCTGGAGAATTTCATGGGAATGGTCATACTGAAATCTAAGAAAAAAAGAAATCTAGGATTTTGTATTTTTTTCCCCTATTGACACTCACAGATTGCAGTGTGTATTTGGAGTGAGTGGCAACTGCAAGACCTGACCCAGATTTTCAGATGGTTTTAGAACAAAACAGATGTTTTAATATTAAAGAAAACTTTGTTATATTTGATATAAAAAAGAAGGGATTTTTTCTTTCCTTCCTTCCTGCTAGGTCTGTTCTCCATAGACAAGAATGATCTGTGTGATCTGCAACCCCCAAAATTTATCCAGATTCATTCCTGACCAAAATGGGTCAAGCTCAACCAGGTCATATGTTCATATGCCTGAATATATAGTTTAAACACCACCAGTTAGTTTGACTTTAGTCTGAGACAAAGGATGTGAGAACAGGGAATCACAGAATAGTTTGGGTTGAAAGGGACCTTAAAGATCATCCAGTTCCACACCTTCCACTGTCCCAGGTTGTTCCAAGCCCAATCCAACCTGGCCTTGAGCACTTCCAGAAATGGGACAGCCACAGATTCTCTGGAATGCTCCATGCTAAATATATATTCCAAAAGCACTCATCAGGGTCCATGATTTAAAAGAAAAATAAACATTCAAATGTTAATGACCAAGTTCTCCTAAAAGAATAAATTAACTATTTAAAAGTTAGCAATACACAGATCCTGTTTTCCTCATCCTGGATATCTAATAACCACAGAGTATTCTTGTCACTGTAACAACTCTGATATGTGAAAAGGTATTTAATTTCCTTTATTCTCAAGGAATTCTACATGCCCTGGAACAGCTCTTTTAATCCACAGAGTTAACCCCATACTGCCATGCACACAGAGATGGGTATTTACATATTCTACAGCAGGATTTAAACACTGCTGTCCACAGGGAGCTGATGAACTGAAAATGGTTTAATAAGCTTTCTCTTAAAATTCTTCAGGGAGGCAGATATTAGCATCAGCAGTATTTGTTGCTAAAAGCAAATAAAATCATGGTGCATATGGGAATTGTGCTGCCCATGCTCCAGGAAGCAGCGAGCACAGGGCTGCAGCAAGCAAGTGGCAATTAAATATTTCACACATGCCTGCGTGGCTCTTTATCTGCAGCACCATGGCCACATCCAGCAACAATTAATGGTGTTGGGATGGAATCCCCAACTCATAATTCTGTGATTAACTCGTGGAGAAACCCATTTCCTACAAAGGCTTACACAGGAAGCGTCTGAGAATCCCACGTTGCTATAAAGAATTACACAAAAAGAAATACAGCAGTCCAAAAAGCAGCCTGCCCTCCAAGAAAATCAGCATTGGCTGGGCTGAGTACTGCAAACTGAGCATGTTTTATTAATTCAAGTATCAAGACAACAATAAATTAAGCACCTAGATATACAGGGGGAAAAGGCAGTGTCAGCAGTTACAGGCTTTTTAGACTTGACCTCCTAATTTGTGCAAAAATCAAAAATATTTCTAAAGTTTACTATAATTAAAGATTAATAGAAATGCTGTAAAGTTCTGAAAAGTTTATGAAGCTAAACCTTGCCAAACTAACCCAACATTTTTCTTCTATTATTGACTTTTTAGATGCAAATTCTGATCTATACAGACTTCAGCAAAGCATTTCTTAGATGTGGAAAATTACTTGTTTAACCTGGAGCAGTTCTCTGTGCAGGAAAAGCTAAGGAGGATATAATGGGGAGTTGTGTCAAAAGGGGAATTGTTCAGTTGTGGGAAGCTCATTAATGAACTTCTAGTGATGAGTCTCAAGACAAAAATTAGCAATATCTTTACCCCTGGCATAAGAGAAAGGTCCAGCCTCGTGGAGTTTGCTGTGGAAAAGGCTGATGAGGATGAGAATCTGCTGGAAAAACAAGATTACTTTGAGGCTGAAGTCTATGGACACCATGGATGGAATCTAAAGCCATGAAAAGCTGGATGATACACTTGGGGACTAAGAATAGTTTTCCTACTGGGGGGGTCTTCTGAGCTACCTCATCCAATTTTGACTATTCAGGAGCTGGAGAAGAGAATTCAACACGATGCAGATGTGGATCAGGGCTATTAGGATGAGCCCAACTGCCAGTAAAAGAGAAGGAATTTGATCAGTTTAGAGGAAAACTAAGGCTTGTTTAAACTAGCAGGATGAAGAGAGAAAAGAGGGATTGCTCTCTCAAAGCACACTGTGGAAAAGGAGGTGGGACAGGATAAATTTGAGGGACACCCAGGAATGTTGGTACAGTAAAAGACAAGGGGGGCATGAGAACGAGCCAGCCCAAAGCAGCCACACAGATATTTGGGTACTGGAATAGCCTAATGCAAGCAATAGCAGCAAAATTAGGAAATAGAATGGAGGAAATTTGTAAATTCATTAAAAGAATTCTAAAATATGTTTTTATGTGATAACAGGGAACTGGATTTGGTCACCAGGCAGTGCCTTTCAAGCCCTCCCTCCTTGCTGGGTTTCAGCTGTTTAATTTTGAACCTATCAACATCACCAAAGCGTGCTGCAGCCTCAGGTACAAGAACAACATGGATCTTCTGGTAACTCCTGTGCTCAGAACAGGTCTGTGCCTCAAGTAACTGTAGGAAATAGCTTTGGAGGAGGCAAATTTAACTAACCTTCAGTGACTAGCAAGAATTAAGCCTTTTGCTCCTTGAAATGGGAATAATCCTTTTGGTTTGTGTCTGAGTGCAAGAAAATCCTGCACCTTGCTTGGGGATGGTCAGCCTAGTGCTAATCTAAATAATAACCAAAGAATAGACAGCTAACCCTAACATTAGAGCATGCCATGATGTTTTCTCTCAGCAGAGAAATGTGTTTGTCTTTTAGATCACAGAAGAACACCCAGAGGCTGAATAAATGCAAAAACCAGCTGCAATTTGCAAAGGTAAATTTGCATGCATCCATATCATGATAGCAGGGGTGACTACAGCAGAGGTGCCAAGGCAGTCCAGACCTGCTGGCTGAGCTTGTTTGCAGCGTTTCTGACATTGGGAATTTGTCAGTTTTCATAATTTAGTTAGAATTAGAAAATAATACGTGCCAACTTTCTTTTCAGTGTAGCAGCACTTCCTTTTTTCTCCACATATTTACTGCTCAAGGTTATCACTGCAGGGCTGTCAGAGGCTTTATCACATCTTTATCACATCAGCAAGTTGCTGCCTAAATTTTCTTTATCCTCAGCAATGATGCGTGCAGGAAAATAAGGCTGTGGATTGATCAGCAATTACAAAGTTGATTTTGTGGTTCTAAACAACTGCAGAACGTTTTGTGCAACATCATTGCCCCCACTTTGGTACTGAACTCGTGAGAGGAAAAATCAACAGAAACATTTAATTTCATAAAGCTGGTGTGGCAGACAACATTCACTTAACATCAATTAGTGTTATAGCTGCTAATTTGGGCCAGGGCAATACAAAATTGACAGGCAGAGCTTGGTGTGGGCATGATATGGATAAAGGGGATGCCCTGTGGATAAAGGGGGATGCCTCTGCAGCTGAGGTGCTCGTCCCCTGTCACTTCACTCCGTGTGTGTTGAACCAAGCAGCAGCCCCACAGGACACTGCTCCTGTTATTGGGAATTGCATCAAATTGTACTGAAACCCAGTTTGAAGGCAGTTTCTCTTTGTGTACATTATATTCAGTGAAAATGGGATTTGCTTCCCAACTGCTGTGATGTATTTTGGCCCTCGCAGCCAAAATCTTTAAACTTAAGGTGTTTTTTGTATTTTGTCTGTTTAAGTGTTGAGCACAGCAGTATCATTCAGATATACATTATTTACTGATAAACCATTCTGTCCTTCTTGAGGCTTGGTTTTACCTACTGAAAGGTCAGCAAACGCAGCATGGGAACCAGAATTTGACAGCTTAGGAATAAAAAGTTTATAGGAATTGGGTTTGTTTGCTTGCTCCCAAAGCTCACAGGTGACCTGAGACGAGTCATGAGAAGAGTTCTAAAGTTGTACCAGAAAAGATAACTTCAGGCTGTTTAGCCCCTAAAGTAGAGCTGCAGTTTCTAAACTTGGAGCAGAGGAGAAATGGATCCACAGCATCACCACAAGGAAGCCATGTAAATTATCTCATAGGAAAACATAAGGGACAAAGATGTGTCCTAAATCTCACCTTCCTCTACCCTTAAATCCTGGACTATGAACAAATTCCTGTCTGTTTGGGCTCTGCAGCCTGATCTTTGTGTTGAGTGATCACTGATAATTTAGCAATCTCTAGATGAGGATCGAGGCCAAGTTACCTCTTTTTCAGCTCAGTGCCTTCTTCTGCTCCTGCTCTGAGCACCTCCACCCATCTCCAGCCCTGTCTTGCCTTCTTCCTCTCAGCATTTTTCCAGAAATAAGCAATTTCTCATCCCAATTTCTCCTTTGCCAGGTGCCTCCAAAGGTGAAGACTGGCAGAAGTACAGGAAACACTGAAGGAAGTGAACTTCTGAACTGTTGGGCAAGAATAGAGACCTGTGTCCTCCAGCATAATTCCTGTTGAGGATAAATACTGGCTCCATGACTTCTGGAGAGGTTATCTCAGGCAGCACAGAGGGGTGTCAGCAAGGGGCAGGCAAAGCCCTGCTCTGGCAGAGGCAGCTCTGAACACAAGCTGGAACAGATTGTTAAAAGCATCAGGGAAACATCACGATCAAAATCATGACCATTGTGAGCTTTGGGCTGGCAATTCTCACTGCACTGCCAGGATTAAAGCACTTGTATTTCACCTCCATGTCTTAAGGCACAGGGGATTGTGCTTTAATTTCAAATTTCCCTTTAAGTTCTCCCTGCCTTGCCAAGGTGGCCTAAGGACAAATCCATTAATCTGTGTGATGTGCAGGTCTGTTTACATTATGGGAGTTATGTAAGCAGGTAGAGCTCATCAATAATTAAAGGCTCTGTGGGTAGAGACGTGACCACTTTCCTCTGCCTTCTCAGGGTTTCTGTGCAAGCCCCACAGTCCTCATGCTTTTCTACTGAGTAATGTCAAAGGACAGTGTTTTAAGGGATGGCAGCTCCAAGCCTTCCATCTGCAGAGGTTGTGGGAGCCTCTCTCATTTCTCACAGAAACAAGCTGGAGGAATTACCAATGTAAAACAGGGAAAAGAAAGGGAAGGATCAAGCTCCTTGGTTCTGTTTTGATGGCAGTCTGTACAAGGTGTTATAAAATCAATAGTTTCTCTCACTGAAAGGGTTCTTTCTATCTCCAGCAATGACAAGAGGATAGTGGGCAAAGAGCTCTATTAGCTGTTCTTTAAGAATCAATCACACTTAAAAGCAATAGTCAAAAAGACAGGAACTACACAATAGATGAATAATTTTTCACACAAATAGCCCGAATTTCAGAGAAGTGACACACTTTTAAAGAGATAGTACATGACATATCTGCCTCTCTGAAAACTAAGAAAATACTAAGCATTTATTACTAAAGACACTGAAACAAAAATGCTCAAATCCTTAAGGGGTAAAAACCAAAATATAAATCCAGAACACCTGAGCAAGGACACGAGATAATGATCAAGATTGATTCAATTTTAAATTTCACGTCAGGAAGTACAAAATTCGTGAAGCTGCGCTCAGGAAGAAAATCCTCCTGTCAAACAAGGGCTTTTCTTCACCCACAGTATAACAACACCTGAGCCTCAGAATCTGGCATGAGGCTGTGCCAGGGCAGGTTTAGGTTGGGTATTAGGAAAAGTTTCTTCCCCCAGAGGGTGGTGGGGCACTGCCCAGGCTCCCCAGGAAATCAGCACAGCCCCTGGGAGCTCCAGGAGATTTTGGACAACGTTCTCAGGGATGCACAGGGTGGGATTGTTGGGGTGTCTGTGCAGGGCCAGGAGCTGGACTAGATGATCCTTGTGAGTCCCTTCCAAGTCAGGATATTCTGTGATTTTATGATCTGGTGAGGATGTGAGCTGATCCAGCACAGAGCCTTTGTCTCACAGCAGATGAGAACCAGCTGTGTTAAATCTCTGCATTATATCTACATCCAGCATCAAGATGTAATTGGCAATTACAAAGTCACATTAAGCATTATGTAATGAGCTATTTAAATACATCAGAACTGCATAAAACACAAGGAAAACAATTATATCAGGTAAAAGCCATATTCATGCATAAATAATGAGAGGGAAATACGGCAGTCAGCTTGTACTCTTGTATCCCACTGAAATTTCCATATGGCCCCAGCAGTGTGGAAGAGCAAATGGAAGCCAGAGCAAAGAAAGGAGCTGTGGCTGGAGAATTATTCCTTGTTGACTCTGGGTGAGCTTCTTGTGGCTCGATAGCAAGCATGAAAGCACCATCAAGGCCAAAAAACTCTGGTTAATATCTCCCCCCCTCCCGTCTGGGGTGCAGGGTTTGAGATGCTGGAGTGAAGGAACACTGTCACTTAGTTTGAGGCAAAACCAGGCAAAAGCTGAGTGTTGGAGCTGCAGGCAGGATGACTTTGTAAATGTGGACAGCAGACTGTACTCTGTCTTTTCATGCTGTCGTGTTTCTTTGTTGATGTCTCTGTTTTAAGATCTTTTTTGCTCCATGCATCACCAATTGCCTTTTGTTTTCTCACAGCAGGAAAGGCTCAGTTAATCCATATGTCATGACAAAAAATCCAGCCTTCTCTTTGATAGGAACCAAGCATGACAGCAATCTATTGAAAAGGTGTTTTGGACTATCATTTCTTCCAAGCTAATTTATTGACTGGATGGCTTTCAAAAATAATAGGTCTGTTTCCCAAGATAATGAGCTGAGATGTGACTCACAAAGTCCGTGTGAGCACACAGACAGCCTAATTATGAGAAATAAACTAATAATAAACCATCAGTCTCTAGAAATCACTAGCTGTTGTGATATACAAGTCTAAACATCAGAGAACATGAATGTTTCCACCTGTTCCCTTCTGCAGTGATTTTGTTTTATTATCCCTAGATATGTAAAACAAATTTCTCCCCATTAAGCCCCAGACAGATCAGGATGCTGAGAAAGATTTGATCTTTGGAGCTGAGGGGTGACAGTTTTGCTGAGCAAACTTCAGCTCTAGTATGTGGTTATGAGGGGAAAACACTATTGAAATGGATATTTAGTCAGAATCCACAGATTTATAAATCAGAGCTGGCAAAGTGAATCATCCATGCAAACAAAAGCCCTTTAACACGTTTAAGCCCATTGACCACATTTTTTCCCCCAGTACATTTCACTTTAAGCACAGATCACAGTGTAACTACATAAAGAATGTTTCTTTCCTGTAGCATTTGTGGAACAATTTAAACCATTTTTAACAAATAGTTTCTGTCACTCATTTTCCCATTTCTTGGACAGATGATGGACAGGACACAGACACATTTTGCCTGTAGAAAAGGCATATTAAAGAAATGCAGAAACATGAATTATTCTCACTTAGTGAATCTCCTGCTTCTAACAAACAAAATACCCACAATGTTATCTTCTTATCTAGAATAAGGGACTGTGTCCAACTTGTGCTGAAGCTCTGAGAAGACTGTCACTACCTAGTCCAGCCAGTTTTCAACTCGTGGACCCCAGAGGGAGAATACCACCCTGCAAAGAGCTTTCCTGACATGTTTACAGCATACCAAAAAAAATGGGTGTTCAAAGAAACTTCCAGCACGTTCTCCTCCCCTCAGGTGTAAAAGTAGCAGGGTTTTTAATGATTACTGACTACCTGTGCTCACTGTGGAGTAATCAGCTGTAAAACCAGTTGAACAGTGGAAAATTCTGTGTTTATCACTCTTTCAAGGCTGGCACTTTTAAGTCTGACCCTGAATCATCCCGACCTCCACTTTGCTGGTGAAACATCTCTGCCTCATGTTACCAAGGAAAGAAATTGCTGCCTTAAAATGCTTTGACCTTGTCCAGCACATCCGACTCGCTTTTCATTGCCAATCAAGCAGAGCCCACATGCTCAGAGATGACAAACTAAAGCAGCAGAAGTTGCATTCCAGGAGCATTTATAATTTCTCCTAAGAATTTGGAGCTCCCCTCTAGCAGGGTGAACTCCAGGCTGCTGGGGATGCTCTGCCTTTGGCTCACGTTTCCCTGAGTTGTGATGGGATTTCTCCAAGCACACTTCAGATTGTTGTACTTACATCAACACTTAACTAATGCTCAGCGAGGTTTTTGACAAATCTGGTTTGTTCTGGGGATGGACAAGCAATGAAGATAATCTGGAGCCACAGAGTCATCATTATTTTAAAACCCTGTTTCTCTTCAGCACAACAGATGTTCATTGAAAAGAAAAACATGTTTCCAATGCTTTTAAGATTGCCAGGATTTTCCCTCCACAAACATCTCCTATAAAAGCTGTTCCTGAGAAAAGCGAGTGACCCAAAGCCCCATTTGGAGCTGCCCTGAAGAATCCCATTTACACAAATTTCCACTTTCCTCTCCTCTTAGGGCCCTGACTGAGGCCTCCAGTTTGAGCAGTTCCCAGTGATTGTGGGGCTGTGCAGTGGTAAAAAGCCCATTTAGCAGAGATGAACAGATGCATTTTTAGTTGTGAAATAAAACCTGGACCTTAAGGGGCGAAATTCTGAGACATAAACAATCCTATGATGCCACAGCAACCCTGTTACAATAAGTTTGAAACCAATTTGCCATCAATATTTTTGTACAAGCCCAAGTACACAAACTCAGTACCAGGTAGGTATTTCTAACAAAAGCAGACAAGACAGGTACCTGTTGGTTTCATTTAAGCTTTGCAAAACCCCCTCTGTGCCAGGAGAAAAATAATGAGGCTACATGAGCCAAAGTGCTTCACTTCCAGTGCAGACTTTAGGCTGTGTGAATGAAATTTGCACTGAAAATAAGCAACTCACCAGCACCCTGAGAACAGCAGGTCAAGGAAAAGCAGAGGAGAGCTGCAGAGGGGAGAAGAAAGGAATTAAAATGTTTTTTTAAGCCCCCAGTTTCCATCAGCTGGGTACAAAAACTTTATTCTTGTTTCCAATGAAACTATGTGGATTGTTTCAAGGTAAGAAACATCCACTCTTAATCATCTCACTTGGCACTTTTGAGTGTTCATCCTGCAGATCTCAAAACACTTTACAATAAAAGTTCTGGAAAAGTTTTCCTGAATGTTATCAGCAATTCATAGACAGAAAGAAAAGATCAACTAAAAAAAATCACAGCAAATATTTTTCTATTATATTAATGTCAAGGGATGTCCACTGAAACAAAATCAGTTTTAAAAAATACACAGTGGGAGATTGCATTTTTATAGTTTAAATAAACCACATATTGGGAGAAGAAAATCACCATCCTTCATTTCCAGGGGAGAAAAAGGCAGCTTGTGATGTGTCCAGAGTGCAGCAGAGATGGGATGCTCAGAGCAGTTATCCTGAGTGCCACGCCAGTGCAGCAGATCATGGAAGCTTACGTGAACATTATCAAGTACAGTTTGATGTTTTGTGACATAATGAACATCTCTGAGCTCAGTGAAGAAATTGCCACAAACTGGGAAAGGATTTTTTCCCCTCTTTTCTATTTTCTTTTTTGGCTCTGAGATGAAACTGGTGAATAAAAGACTCCTTTGAAATAAAACATGACAGGTGTTCCCAACTAACTTTTCCTTGAACAGATTCTGCTCTCACTGAAAAGAGCAGAAGAGGGTCAGTGTGATATTTACTATTTGTGGAGGAGAAAACACTGTTTCTTTCAGTAGCCAGGTTCTGTAGGCCCTGTAAAATTCCAGATGTTCCTCAAACACCTGGAATGGCAGAGGAGCAGGAGGTGTGTGGAGAGAGGAACAGGAAACCAGCAGTAGCTCAAACACCTGAGGAGCAGGATCCATCCAGCTGCCTGGAATTATGAAGGAATTCTGTGGCACAAAAAGCCAAGGAAGCCAGGGATAGGAGGATGAGAGCAAAAAAAGTTTTTTCCACAGAGGTGTCCTGGAATAAGCAGGGCAGGTGGGTTCAAAGAACCTCTCCCAAAATCCTTCAGACCAGGAGATTTTCAGGAGCCAGCACTTCAACAAAGGTGCTGGCTTAGGGAACTCAGGTTTAATATTTGGAGTTTAGCTCAATCTCTGTAGGCACCTTTTGGGGAATTTTCATTTTATTAAACCTGAAATCGAAACCAAAGTGGTTTTACCTTCCCAGGGCTTCGTTTGGCCAGACAAAAAGGAGACAAAGGTGGAGCCAAAGCTCTCCGTGCTCAGCCCAGCATTCCCTCTCCGGGCCAGACCCAGCTCTCCCAGCCTGCCTTGCATGGGATATGCGGGAATGGCCGGGAGATGCGGGAATGCTCGGGAGACTCAGGAATGGCCGGGAGATGCGGGAATGGCCGGCAGGTGCGGGAATGGCCGGGAGATGCGGGGATGCTCGGAAAAGCGTGAATGGCCAGAAAAGCAGGAATGGCCAGGAGGTGCGGGAATGCTCGGGAGACTCAGGAATGGCCGGGAGATGCGGGAATGACCAGGAGATGCGGGAATGGCCAGGCGGTGTGGGAATAGCCGGGAGAAGCAGGAATGGCCGGGAGGTGCGGGAATGATCTGGAGATGCGGGGGTGCTTGGGAGGTGCGGGGATGCTCTGAAAAACGGGAATGGTCGGGAGATGCGGGAATGTCGGGAGGTGCGGAGATGCTCGGGAGGTGCGGGAATTCACGGGAGATGCGGGAATATCGGGAAACGTGGGAATACTCTGAAAAACGGGAATGTCCGGGAGATGCGGGAATGGCCGGGAGATGCGGGGATGCTCGGAAAAGCGTGAATGGCCAGAAAAGCAGGAATGGCCAGGAGGTGCGGGAATGCTCGGGAGACTCAGGAATGGCCGGGAGATGCGGGAATGTCGGGAGGTGCGGGGATGCTCGGGAGGTGCGGGAATCGCCGGGAAAGCGCGAATGCCCGGGAAAAGCGGGAATTGCCGGGATGTCCCCCAGCATCAGGGATCTGGTGTCACCTGGCGGTCGCATCCCGAAAAGGCACCGGGCGCGGGGGATGCCAGGAAAGCGCCTGGTCCCACCTTCCCATCTCCTCTGGAACTGGAATTTGTGACTGAAGGGCGTCTCTGGGGCTCTTGTTCCCAGCAGAAAAAACACCCAAGGTCCTGGCCCTGCATTCAGTCCGAAATGTCATTGACTGAACAGGCACACAAACCAAAGTTCTCAGGGTTACCCAACACGGGCTGGTGCTGCTGAGGAATATTTGAGTGCAAATAGAAGAGAAATTTAAGTAATTTGGGGTTAAAGATCATTGAACAAGGAGAGAAGAAAGAAGAGGAAGAAAAAAATCTCGAACTGACCCTGCCTGAACGGTAGAGAAGAGATTGACTGTGTAAAAAATGCCCTGTGCCAGAGAGAAGCACCAGACTGGAGAAGTTTCTTGCAGCCAGGGATCACAAAGCCATGGACTCTTTAAGGTTGGAAAATGACTCTGAGGTCACGAAGTCCAGTGCCAACCCAGCACCACCACCGTGCTCACCATTAAACCCTGTCCTCCGGTGCCACATCCACACAGTCTCCAAACATTTCCAGGGATGGTGACTCCACCACTGCTCTGGGCACCCTGCTCCACTGCTTGGCAATCCTTTCCATGAAGAAATTTTCCCTAATATCGAGTTTAAACCTCCCCTCGTGCAACTTGGGGCTGTTTTCCCTCACTCTCTCACTTGTTGGGAGACCATCTCCCACTCGGCTCCAGCCCCTGTGTTTGCAGAGAAATTCAGGTTCCAGTGCCATTCCTAGACTGCAATGGATAAAAATCATGTAAAATGAACATTGGGACCACACCTGAACAGTTTTAGGAGCAGCCACCCCATCCTGGCAGTGCCCATACCAAAGAAAGTAGAACTGTGCTGTGCAAATTGAGAGCCAGAACACCTCAGCATTTTCCCACCAGGCTGCACTTGCAAGAAATATTTCTGTCACTGGATGTTCTTGTTACAAGGTGTCAAATTTGGCTAACAAATATACTGCTCCTTTTTAATGTAGAACACGGCTGCACTTCAGTCAGCATTTCTCCCCTCATTAAAAAGTAAAACAGAACCTCATCAGCACAAGGTGATTTGCATACAGAGGCTTCCCTGCCACGTCTAAAACATGAAGTCATATTTCATTGAAAAACCCCCAAAAAGGATTATGTATTCACTTCAAAGGGCTTATTTATTATTCAGCATTTGAGAGGTTACTAAGAACCCCAGAAGGATTTGCTGGATTTGTTTCTGCAAATACTGTCACAAATGTACTCTAGTCATTTACTTCTGTGGTGCTTATTGTCATGGAAAGATGAAGTTAAAGGCCACACAGCCCTCAATTCACACGGAGGTTCCCAAAAAAGCTTGGATAAGCTTCTTGCTGATGAATAGGAACCAGAGACCTAAAATGTGGCAAAACATAGGTGGCCTTTGTCTGGAAGGCAGTTGCATTCCAGAAGGAACTTTAAAAATAGGACACACCAGGGAACTTGGAGGGAGGAATTTTTGGTGCATTTCCCTCCTTTTAAAAAGTTTGCTAATGAGCTAAGGATCATCAATCAGCCACTTTGCCTCTTCCTTTTGTTTCTCTCTTTGTTTCCCTCATCATCCTCTTCAGTGGTATCAGCATTGTTGGCCACTCCTGGAGGAGCTCTAGGGATGGAGAGACACCAGTTAAAAGCTCTTTACTGCACGTTTTACACATGTGCTCATACCCTGTATTTTCTAATCCCTTTTCCAAGTTTCATTCAGAGTCCTGATCTCAGGGGTAAATATGGTCTCAAAGTAAAGTCCACATAAACTTCAAGGCAAGAGGAATTTATTAGATATTGGACAGAGAAGCAGCATGATCAAAGTAAAACATCAAAAATCCCCATTTTTTCCAGTTTCAAACTTTAGGTGCAAAGAAAAACAACTTAAATTGGCAAGAGCACATTCCTGGTTGGTTTTTTCAGTGAAAGCAGCTCATTATTTGAAGGAAGAAACTCTTCCCCCAACCTAAAAGAAATGGATTTTTACAGTACAGTCCCCACCTGGCTTGGGATGACAACAAGACTTTTTCAACAAGAGATCCAAAACAGTCCCAGGGTCTGGAATACTTTAATCTTAGAACCACAGAAAAGAATCACAGAATGGTTTGAGTTGGAAGAGCTTAAAGATCTCATTCCACCCCCTGCCGTGGGCAGAGACACCTTCCACCATCCCAGGGTGCTCCAAGCTCCATCAGCCTGGCCTTGGACACTTCCAGGGATCCAGGGGCAGCTAACTTCCATGTGTCACCTCTGAGGAAGGTGTTGTCCATGCACTTTTCCCATAGGAGAGGTTGGTGTGGAAAGCAGCTCAGGTCACAAAGGCCTGGCTGGGATTGAGCACAGAGCCTCCTCTGCTTGGCTGTTTGTAAAGGCAGGGTCCCAGTCAATGTTTCTTGTAGTCAAGGAGAATTTGAGGGGAAAGGAATTTAAGTTGTGTCTCAACAAAGCACTATGGCTTGGAAACAGGATAGAAAGCTTGGATGCACGTTCTGGATCTGCTTTATAATGAGAGGGTTTGGGGCCCAGGCAGTACTAAAAAGATTTCCAGGGATTTCAAGATCTCTGGGGTAAAGTTTCCTGTTATATGGGACTGCTCTACCCAGGCTGAACTGCACAGTTTTGTGAGTAAAAAACACCCCAAGGATGATCATTAGTCTGTGGCTTTGCACTCTGCAGTTTTTTATGTTTACATGCTGAAGTTGTGACCAGTGGTAACAGCTTTGGCACCTTAAAGAATGTTTGTTACTGCCAGAGGAAATCCTGCATAGCAAAGTGTTACGGGTTTATCACAGAATCCCAGAATGGTTTGGGTTGGAAGAGACCTTAAAGCCCATCCAGTTCCAGCCCTGCCATGGCAGGGGCAACTTCCACTGTCCCAGGTTGCTCCAAACCCCAATGTCCAACTTGGCCTTGGACACTTCCAGGGATCCAGGGGAGCCCTCAACCCAAGTGAGGCTGATGTAGAGCATCCTCTGAGGTTCATATGCCAAACATCGAACTCTTAAACCAACTCTTGCTCTTCTAGAACAACTGTTTTCCCAAGAAGGGACACTCAAGAGTGTCATCCAGCCTCTGAGAACCCTGAAGTTTTCAGCTGTGTGCTGCATTCACATGAATGTATCAAATATCATGTTATATCTGCATGGGCTTTGGAGTGAGCTCTGCAAAGCACATTGCTAACAGTGTGAGGCTTATTAAACTCAGGGGTTTAGCTCTTCCCTTCAAATAGGGGAAGAAATCTGTTTCAAGAAAAATGTCCTAGATACTGCAATTCCTATGGGGAAAAAATGGAAATTTATCTTCCATTTTAAAAAAACTTTTACTTTAGATGAGGCCGAGTGCCTTTGGTATTTATAGAGGAATGCTGGCAAATTTGGTTATGAGTGACAAAGAGGATGGGTAATCCTGACTGATCCTGAGGTTTCATGTCTTGAGAAAATCATATAAAACCTACTTCTTGAACAAGTTTCAAAATTTGCACTGAAACACATGAAGAGAGCTCTAAAAGGACAGTGGACACTGAGCTGAGGGGGGGAAAAAAACAGCAAGCCCACTCTTAAACCTGATATATCACCAAATACCATTGTGATAAATGCTGTAAAAAATTCGGGGGTTTAGGATGGACACATCAAAGTGGAAAAAGAAGTTTACAACCTCATCTACCCTATGCTTACTCTCCTCTATTAACCAAGCTCCATTTATGTGTCCCAAAGCAGAGACAACCTTCTTTTCTCAAAATACCCTGCAAAAGTGGAAAAGGGAGAGTCTGACTTCAAAAGCTCAAACACTGTAACAGTAGATCAAGTGTATTTTAATTAGAAAAAGGTTCAGGCTGCAGAATACAGGTCTGGCCCTGGACCTAAACTGCTCTAACATGCAGCCTGGCTGTCATCTTTCAGCTGGGGCCTCTTACTTTTACTGTGGAAATAAAAATGAAAAAAATCCTCCACTGTAGCATTGGTATGAGTCCAAATTGACAATAAAGTTGCTCGAGTTTCTTGGGATTTACCCTAACAGGAAGTTTTATCGCTGCACATCAGTGTTAGTCATGCCTCAGGTTATGAGTCAAGTCAAAACAAAGCAATCACCTCTTAAATTGTGAAGGGAAAAGAAAGTAAAAGTGAAATTTGGAGTATGCTGTAGTCAATAACCTGATGTTGGCTTTAACAGAAGGAAGGTGTCACCCAGAAAAGTGTCTGTAGGAATTCCAGTCTTTGTTTTATGCACATAATACACATTAAATAGCAATTCTGAGAAGTGCAGCCCTTAGGTAAACATAATTCTTATTTGATTTGATTAGGAATTGCACTTTTAACCAATCATTCTTAAGAGTAAGAGGTCAGCAATTATTTTAACTTTAGATCTGGAGATTTCTGCCATCTGAAACTGGAGAAAAATCATCAGATCTTCCTAACAGTAGGTTTCTTCTACATGTGCTACATTAACCCAAAAACTTTATTGCTTTGCTGCAGCAGCTTTCTCCATTCTTTGAGTATCTTTAGAAATAAAACAAGTTAATTTTTAGCAACCAGGAAGTTTACCTGAGCCACTGCAGAAATCTCACCATAATAAAATACTATTTTATCAAAATTTGGGAAATTCTCTCTCTTCGTTGCTAGCCTTTTGAATGGTAAAATATCCAATAATGCATTTTGATTTCCAATTGTTTTGGTTATCTCACCCCTTGGAATACCATTGCTCTACTCCAGATGTATTTTAATCTTCCTTACTGCCCCTGCCAAATTTCTGTTTCCCATTTGCTGAGCACTCTCATCATGAGCAATATGTCTATGTCACTTCCTCCCTGTATGTTCAGGCTTTTCCTTGACTCATGCAATCTGGAAGAAGCTAAGCCCAAAGGAAAATTCAAGCCCCTCAGGCTTGCTATTTTTAAATACAGGAACTTCCGTGGGGCTGTTTGAAAAGGAGATTCCTTTTGAAGATAATAAACAACATGCAAGAAATACCATTTGCAGCTCCTCTCCAAAGTCTCATGTCTCAGCCTTGCAGCAGGTCAGCAAAAGTGACACACCAAAAAGCATAAAATATCCAAAGAGAAGCCACAGAGAATCAGGTTTCCACAGCCTGATGCTGTGGGGTTTTGAATTTTTTGCTGAAACATGTGGGCTGTCCCCATTGANCCAAACTGTTCTGGGATTTTGGGATCTGCATCACCAGGCTTCTGGGATCTCTTTTTCTCTCCCTCTCCTCCTCAAGGATTGCCCTGGCCTGCTGCAAACACATCTTTGATCCCTGGGGATGCAAGGCCAACTGCCCATGAAACAAATCCTCCTCTTTCCACATCAAATGGGAAGGAAGGGAGGGCCAAGGGAGAGACAAGAGAGACAAAGGTGTCCCAGGGGCAGCACAGAGATCAGGAGTCCATGCCATTCCTTTTTGTTTTTCCTGGGACTCTGTGAATTGCCATCCCCTTTTAAACCAGCCCCTTCTGGCAGTCACACATTGCAGTTCTGAGCCCTACCTGGACACAAGGTGAGCTCACATTTAAAGAATGAGTGGCAAACAGCAGGAACATGTTCAGAGAGCACCAGGCTTCTCTGTTATGAAACAGCAAGAGCCATCCAGGTAAGGCAAACACTTTGGGTTTGTGCCAGGATCTAAATGCATTCCAGCTGAGAATCCTTGTGGCATTCAGTGGTGCCAGGGTGCCAGGCTGTGTGCTGGGATCCCACTGCAGAGTGGAATCAGTAGTAAAACCCAGGTGCTGCTCAATGCCCCCATCCCACTCACATTCCTGTTTTATTACAACTTTTCTCTTCCTTTTGCCTAAATAAATGCTTCCAGCAGAAGCTCATCTTTGAAAATCTTGTGTTTTATAGTTTACTATGAAAAGTAATGGTAGGTTTTTTTTTTTTTATGCTAGCAGTATGTATTAAGTATTTTTCCATGTTATTAGGGGCCAGTTGATGACACTTTTCCTCCTGGCTGACTCTCCTCTAGCTGGACACTTATTTTCATGAAACTTTCAGGAATGTCATATCTGAGATTGCTGCCCTCTGGTAACTCTGCTTGAGTTAGACAATGGATTGCAAGGTTTGAAAGTGAACTACACACAAACACAGCACCCTTGTCTGATTGCAACATCATTTCCTAAGGAAATGTTTTTTGTTTTTTTTTTTTAGTCAAACAAGAAAAGGCATGCACTGAGCTGGACTTCATGGCTCTCAGGGACTGTTCATCATCATGGCCAGAGCACAAGAATGTCTGATACTGTAGGTGAGTAGATTTTGCTCTCAAGGCTCATTATTTACAAGGCAGTAACTCTGTACAGAGGATCTTACCAGCAGCTGTAGAACTTCTTTATTCACAATGTAAATGTGCTGTGTAAATGCTTGTAAAACTTTATGAGCTCCATTGCCTCCAAGTACTTCCAGCCCAGGTATGGTTAATAAATCCTGCATGTGCACTGTCTCAAGCCCCTCCCCAGCCTTCCAGGGCAATATTCCACAAGCAAAGAGTTCCCCTGCCCCCACTGAGCAGTGTTAGGGGGTTTTTGTTACCTAGCTCTAAAAGACACAGTCCCCTTGTAAGGAGCTGTACCAAAGATTTAATTAACTTTACTTTTCCCATCCACCACCTGTAGCCTCCATCTCACACACTCCCAGCCTTACTTATGGAGCACCCACACCATCATCAATGATTTCTTTATTTCTCTATGAGATTTTTTTAGGGTGAAAAGCAGCAGCCTGGCTCTCTTTGATCTTCTGGAGAATTCCCACTAGGTGGCACCGATATCCAACATTCCCTCTCCACCCTCCGTGTGAATTCCCCTTGCTTTGCTCCAGGTCTTCTCTCCTCTCCTGTTTTTTTTCAGCATTTCCAAACTCTGAGGTCATCGGTTTTAATAACTACAAAAACAAACAGCTCCCGGGATCTTTTTCCCTGTCCTTACAGTGCCGGATGGATCCAAGCCAAAAGCCAAGTTATGTTTTTCTCCCAGACAAAAAAAAATCAATTTCCAGTGTGGTTCAGGAGTCTGACTCGTACAGCCATTAATTATTTCTTTTAGGGCCTTCATCATTTGAGTTCTTAGAGGTTCTTTACTTTTCATCCTCATTCATGTGCATAATAAACCTGACCTCTGCAGGAACACCCTGATCCCAGACAGAGCAAAGAGCTGGGAAACAGGGAAAGCCGTGAGGAAAACTGATGGAGCAGTGACTGAGAGCTGCCAGCAGCCATTCATCTTCCAGGAAATAAGAGAATGCCTCAAATGAGGCTTTGGTAGCAAATAAAACACAATCATTCTTTCAACAGGAAGTAGTCAAGAGTAATTCTCACTAATAGGGCTGAAGTAATTTTGGGTATCTTTCAGAAGAGACTGAGATTTTTCAGCAGGTCTTTCTCAAATCCAGCCTTTTCTCCACTCCTCCATACTCTTACAGGTTCCCAAAAAAATATGTAGAATTCCTTTGGACTGGAACTAATTTTAGTTTGTAATGTAAGAGCAAAGCCCTTCCAAGACTAACAATTAGGAAAGATAGTTATGTTTTGGGAAAAAAGCCTGCACACATTTTCCTGGTGAATAGGAAGAAGCTAGAAGTCAATAACTCCAATTAAATTGAAACTACTATTTGGGGATAACCCTGTAACTGACTGGAAAAACAGCTTTTGTTTCTGAGTCTGCCAGACCATGATAATATCATTAACAGAGATAACAGCACCATGAAAATGAATGTGGATATGGCTGTTGAAGTCTTGAGTTCATTTTAAGCTCATTTAAAATTCTTTATCTACATTTCTTCAGATTTTGAACATAAATTCCAGAGTGGTTGTTTTTCTCTCCTCAAACTGACTTTACAAAGTAAGAGTTTCCAAACTCCATTCGAAAGACTCCATTTCAGATCCTTTAAAATTCACAAGGATATCCCAGACATAAACATCAAGGAATGTGCATTAGTTCATCATTCCCTATCTTACAGTGCAATGATTATGTAAACAATTATGAAGATGGGATTTCTGGAAGGCCAGGCAGCTTTACAGCTGTGAGATATCAGACCCCGGCTTTTATTCAGGTGCTGGAAAAACAAAGACTATGAAAAAAAAGTGGATAAGTGTGACAAGCCTGGAAAAAGCAGGGGATGGAATAATTCAAAATTCACTGACCTATTTACTCCTGCATCTGCCACAGCCTCCAGTCTGGACAGCCCAACGGGAAATGCACCAGGAAAAAGTAATCACTGGAGATTATCCTATGTATGAGACAGAAACAATGTCTGCAGTCAGCCTTCCCTAGCTCAACAATTTCCTCCAACTCATAAAAAGCGGAATGCAACTGCTGTCCTTTGAAACAGCAAGGTGGGGAAGCCTCCTTCCCTGGCAGGTAGGACAGAGAATTCCCCAAAATTCCAGGCACAGAGAACCCACGAGGCTCCCGTGTGCTTACACCTCCATGGTGCTCCCCCAGGAGTCAGGGGATTTTTCTCCCATTTCGGATTTTTCCCTCCCATTCCCACCTGGCTGCAGGCACAGCCCCAGGGCTCTGGTGTGCAGTTGTTCATCCTCGGGGCAGCCCGAGCTGTTGTTTGTATTTCACCCACTGGTTCAGAGGGATCTGCAGCAGCAGAAAACCACACAGAAGCAAAATACAAACAGATCCCTGTGAAAATGCACAAAATGTGATCAGTGTCAAAGGCTCAAATATCCTGCCCCTTAATTATAGGAGTATCCAGATTATCATTAGCACTCAATCATTATTCTTTTTCTTTTTTCTTCTTCGGGAACAGGGGTTTCCAATTGCAAATTTCTCATCAGGTGGATCACCTGACCACTGTTTAAAGTCAATTCACTGTTTAAAATATATGGAATCCTACTCTTTATTTTAGGTATTACTACTGTTTTTATGGAAACTGTCACGTTAAGAACAATGGAGCATGTAATGGTATGAGAAGTGGTTTTATTTTCCTCTGGGGATTGCAACAAAAGGCTGATCAAATTTCAGTGTTTCTTAGAAGTTGTTCTGCCTTGACAAGCTCCAGCACAGGATACACTGAAATTCAGCTGTGGTGACACAAAGACACAAAGTCACGTATGGCCATTCCAAGTGCATCCTGCATGAGCAAAAATTTGTAGCTCTGTAGCAAACACAGCTCCTCTACTTCCAAATCCTGCTGCAACAGCTGTACGTTTGAATGCATCTACTTACCTGCATGAATTATTTACTAAGGATAATAGGTTTGAGCCAGTAAAATGACAAGACTGTTTTAAGTCAGGAAGCACCAGAAACAAGATAAAGTCCCAGTGTAGCCTCCTCAGTCATCTCCACCAGGAACCACATTTCTTACCTCAGTGGGGAATTGTTTAAACTACTCTTTGTACCCCCACAAAATTCTCTTACCAGTGTTTCATGTCCATTCCTACAATGAAGGTGAAGGATTTACAGAAAGGTGTCTTTATGTGCATCCATGAAGTAAAAGTCAATCACCATCTATTCCACACCCAGAACTGGGGGCACCAGAACATAAATGTCAAAGCTCTGATAACTTGGAGTGTTCATTTTGGGATGCCTTACATTTGATTAATTTTTCGCCCAGAAAATTAAATAGCATAGAACTTTCTATATTAAAACACAGCCCTCCTGTTCTCACCTCCACTCTGGACATCAGCAGAGTTCAACTGATCACTCAGACATAGCTCAGCTATAAAAAAATCCTGACTTCCCCCAATGTCACAAAAATTATGACCTCAAGCAGGGGCAAATTAAATTTTCCCAGGAGTATTCATCTCTTCAAGTCCAATCTTTTTATTCCTGAAGCTCCTGATCACTAATAGATGATACTGCATGTTAAAACAATCCTTGTACATCTTAGTAAGCTTAGCCACTGGACAAGAAGGTTCAACATCTGCAGCTGGAATGTATTTTGTAGCTGGAAAGGTAATAACAGATGCCTTGCCAGGACATTCCTTAACTTCTGGCAGCCAAAGGAATGGGCTGTGACTTGTGTGGGACAACTCTCTCTGTGCATTTCCATCACTTGGGATCCCTGATCCATTGATTGGAAAAATTAAAATAAAGTAAAAATAAATAAAAGACCTTCTGCCTTATCTGTTCAGCTGCTGTGCTCGTTACACCATTCTGGAAAAACTCAAAGCTGTTCAATGATCATTTTTATTAGACATGTCATAATCATGGCAGCGAGTTTAGTAAAACTAAATGACAGAAAATACAAGAAAATTATCTTATGAGAAGGAAATTAAACAAAGGAAACAAGCAAACCAGAAAATGTACTTCTGTGGTGTCCAAATTCCAGAGGGGTACACTTCCCAGATGAGAACCTTCTGTCTGAAGGAAATGGGACTTTTCTGACATCTCTCCCCTGCTCAGGTTCTCAGTTATCCAGGTCTGAGTACATGGAGAGGAACTTGCAGGGTTATAATTCACACATTTCTCAAAACTTAGAGGAACTTCATTTTGCTCAACATTTCTTGGTTGAATCTGATGGAATTGGCCAACACTTTGGCCAAGGGCTGGTGCTGAGCAGCACAAACTCACAGGCAGTTGGGTTGCACAAGCTTCCTTTGCCTGGGAAATGAAACCAGAGCTGACAAATGGCTCTGTGTCAATTCCTGCCACGAATTCCCTCTGCAGCCTCCCAGCTCCCCACGGCTCGGAAACCACTCATCCCTCATCTCTCCTGATTAGATCACTAACGTATCCAGAGATTAGGCCAAGTAACATTTCTCTCCCAGCAACTAATTTAATGCTTTTTAATATATTACAGCCTCTTTTAGGTCCAAACCTTTCTATTTTGGGATTTCCAATTCAAATTTGCCTAATAGCTTTGTATAATAGTCCCTTGCTCCCAATAAATTCCTCATTTCAACTTTAATTGGTTTGTTCATGGAGAATCACAATTTACACGAGCTGAAGAGATCTATCACTAGCAGCTACTGAATATAAGTAATATTTGATTAAACAAAATGAGATAGTAATTTGCTTTTTTTTCCTAGTATTTGCTAATGACATTGCCAATTTCTACTAGCAGTTAAAGTATATTTACACCATAATCAATTAAATGTGTTTGGAATAGATATTAAATAACACTGTGGGTTCAGTGTCATTTTAAATTTACATTTTATCATTTTAAACATTTAAAAATGTCAGCCAATTGTTCTCCAGTGCAAAGTAATCAAAACTGGAGATACAGACTGGTTTTATGAGTGGTGATGTAAGCAACAAGTGGAAACACAAAAAATTCAATCATTTGAAGAGCTGCAATACTGAAGTATAAATCACCCCCAGTGATTTGAAAGTCTCAGTCCAAAAAGAAAGAATTATCTCATTTTACTCAGCAGAGCTCTGCCTGAAGAGCCTGGAAATGGAAAAAGCACAGGACAGCTCTAAAGGAGTTTGGTAGAGGGAGGGGAGATGGAGCTTGGGTGATTAAGAAACTTCCCGGAAATACTTTTGTGAAAGAAATGGATGCTCTAAACCAGCATGAAAATGCCTCATCTTGAAACACTCATGGTTGGAACATGGAAGATTTTAAATCTTTTTAAAGCCAGGAAGTCCAGGAAGCTTCCTAAAGACAAGGGAGAAGGTCATGATATATATTTTTTTTAAATCATCGCTGTTTCAAAGCAATTACAGTTCCTTCCAGGGTGTATAACTCATAATTTCAAACACGGTGGTTCTCAAACTGAGAGCAAGAGATTCCATTAAATGAAAATATATCAAACAGATATTTGAAATACATGTAGAAATCATATTAGCTTGAGGTACTGACTGCTGTTAATTACTGGAATATGCAGAATATTTGAATAAGAATTTCTTAAGCTCCTTTGATGTTCTTTTTCTATTCAGGCCAGAATAATGCCTGCAAAGTGCAGATTTATGAGTTAAACATATTGAGGAAAAAATAACTTTGGCATATTAATTTGAGTTCTTTGCTTATTCTTCTAGTTTAGCTTGAGAGTTGGTTGGGTTTTGTTTGTCCTGTAATAAAATACACTAGGAGAGGGAGCTGTATTTAGGCTAAATCTGAATTTATGCTGATGAAGTATATGTGCCCTGTCTCATGTTTTTCAGTACCACAGAGGGGTTTGGGAGCACTGAATTAGGATGGCACAATTTTGGGAGCCTGAACTGAGATGTGCCAGTGGCCTGGGTTGGGCTCCGAGGGAGGGAAACGCCAAGGACCGTGAAGGCTGTGACAATCACCACTCAAAACAAAGGGCAGCCAACAAGCTATGAAATAAATAGATTTATGTGATGAGTGGGTTTAAATGGGATTTGGGGAAGGAATTCTTCCTTGTGAGGGTGGGAGTGGCTGGAATTCCCAGATTTGCTGTGGCTGCCCCAGGATCCCTGGCAGTGCCCAAGGCCAGGTTGGACACTGGGGTTTGGAGCAACCTGGGACAGTGGAGGGTGCCCCTGCCATGGCAGGGGTGGCACTGGGTGATCTTTAAGGTCCCTTCCACCCCAAACCATCCTGTGAACCCATGAACACATCGGGTGCTTGGCTACGAGCGGCTCTTTGGGGCTTTGCCTTCCCGGTGCTCCCGAGCCCAGACAGTCCCGGCGGTGCCGCTGGGGCACGAGCTGTGTGCCATCCCCCATGTCACCCCGGTGTCACAGNGAGCGGGGACACGTCAGTGCGGGGCCGGGACCCGCCTTTGTTCCCCGCAGCCCCTCCCGGGCCACAGGGACTCGGAGCATCCCCGGCATGAGCCCCGCTGCGGCCCGCACCGCTGAGACCGCCCCAGGCACCGCGGCCGTGCCCAGGGGCTGAAACGCTGGGCCGGCCCCGCCTCCGCCGCTCCTCCTTCCCTTCCTCCTCCTGCTCCTGCTCCTCCTGCTCCTCCCGGGGCCTCCNGGCAGGGGTGGCACTGGGTGATCTTTAAGGTCCCTTCCACCCCAAACCATCCTGTGAACCCATGAACACATCGGGTGCTTGGCTACGAGCGGCTCTTTGGGGCTTTGCCTTCCCGGTGCTCCCGAGCCCAGACAGTCCCGGCGGTGCCGCTGGGGCACGAGCTGTGTGCCATCCCCCATGTCACCCCGGTGTCACAGCCCCGGTGTCACAGCTCCCGTTCATCACCACACGAGCCCCGTTCCCGAGGCAGCCCTGCAAGGGGGAATGTGGAGATGAGGGGCTGAAGGGATACGGGGANGGCCGGCCCCGCCTCCGCCGCTCCTCCTTCCCTTCCTCCTCCTGCTCCTGCTCCTCCTGCTCCTCCCGGGGCCTCCGATGCCGCCGCCTCCAGCCCGCTGCTGAGCCGTGACGGGCGGGGGCCCTCGGGACCCCGCCGGGGACATGGGCAACGGGATGTGCTCCCGGAAACAGAAGCGGATTTTCCAGACGCTGCTGCTGCTGACCGTGGTGTTCGGGTTCCTGTACGGGGCGATGCTCTACTACGAGCTGCAGGGCCAGCTGAGGAAGGCTGAGGCCACGGCGCTCAAGTACCAGCAGCATCAGGAGTCGCTCTCGGCTCAGTTACAAGGTACTCCCTCGGCTGGAGCCTCTGCTGCCCTTCCCCAGGGCTTGCAGAACACCCTCCTCCTCCTCCGACTGTCCAGCCTCTCTCAAAGTTTTGCTCCTTCTCCCCCTTCTTCTCCAGCCTGTGGGGTTTTGGGGTCTCCCCGCGCTGGGATCCCAGCCCCGCCGAGGTCAGGGTGAGGTTTTTGTCCTGAATTCCTAAAGAGCTCTGCTGCCCTCACATCCTGTAGTGACTCCTATTCCCAAAGGACTGCACTTCACTTGGCAATTCCTGGCATAAATGGGGAAGGCAGGCGTGCACTGCAGACCGTGTTCAGTCTGGGATTTTTGTGGGCTTCTCTGTTGTCTTGCAGGGTATTATGTTGAGGATCTATCTGCAGCTCCTGGGCAGCATAAACCTTAAATAGCTCCAGTATGGAGAACAGTATTCTAATAAAGTGGTTTTAAAGGGTGATTTAAAAGTACAGTTCAAATAAGTTACTTGAGTAAGACTGTTCTGTTGCTTTTGGAATAACTTTGAATTTCTTGGCTTAAACGTGCCACATCAATACAGATCCTTGTGTATCTTGGTTTAGGGATGCAGCAAATGTGGCTGTCCTGTAGTTGAAGATGAAAAATTGTCCAAGTCTGACATCTGCATGTCAAGAAAATCAGAAGCAAAGCAGCAGGGATGTACCTGAAACATCAATGGTCTGGGAAGTGAAAGACCTCAGCACCTCTCTAATTGTCAAATGCGAGGTTATCAGGTCAGCACAGACAAAGCCCAGAGCCAAGTCAAGTTTTCTTTCTCAAAATAGCATGAAAGAAGAATCAGAGGAATCTGCTGTAGCAGCACTAAACTTCAGAGTGATCCTCAGCCGTCCTTTTCCCTGTGGAAGCATCCATCAAAGCATGCCTGGCAGCACACAGTTTGTGTGCAGAGAGCACAGAGTTGGGTTTATGCTGTTAGATTCTTACAGTGATTTGTTCCTTCAGCGTGTTTAGTCACCAGCTGGACACCATCCTTACTTTCTATTACTTAGTATTTCAATTTCACACCATTTCCAGGTAATACCGGGGAGCTCTTTGCCAAAAACCTTCATTTTAGTCACAGAAAAGGTGTAAATGTTTGGCAGGGAAGGGGGTGTGTGGCCAATGGCTAAAGGGCTACTCTTGCTAGGCTGTGCATCTGCCAACAGAGGACACAGGAACATCTTGTTCTCAGGCTCAGATTTGACAAGTTGGCTTTTTCTGTTGCTCCAGTTTTGCCAAAGAGGAGCATGCAACAAACTTTATCCTGACACAGAGGAGAGATTCTCTGGATCAGGTATGTGAAGTCTGGAATGTTGGTTTGAACTTTCCATGCTTGAAACATGATTTTGAGTAGCCATCATCTGTCCCAGCATGTTCATGGAAGCAGCAGGCAATTGTGGGAGCTGCATTTTCTGTAATTCTCTCGCTTGCTTGAGTGTATCAATGGGAAATGTGAAATATGGACTAGAATCTGATAACATTAATAGATTTGATGATCCATGCAATAAACTCACATGGTTCTGGGATCCATGCCAATGTATCAAGCCCATTAAGCAGGAGAATTTATCTATGCCAAGTACAGTAGCAGTAAACCCTGTTTAAAAAAATAATCACGGGCAATTAAGTCACAGAATAGAAGGAAAAGTAAAATGTAACTATAAAAAACTTTAAATTTTCCTGTGTTCTGGAAGTAGCTGTTACACCTAAGAGAGGGTGAGAGCCCAGAGAAATACTAAATGCAGCAGCAGCCCCTAGCTGCCTAATGTCCCACTAAAGTAAAGGGAAGTTATTCCTAAGGACTCCAGAGGATCTGGGAAATAAACTTTTCTTCCCTGCCTTTCTGCAAAGGCCTCCCCTCCATAATCACCTGGATTTTTGTAGTAGGAGTTCAGGAATTAGTAAGGAGCACACAGGGAATTCAGAGCCTGTGCCTACACCCAGCTCACCTAGAGGGACACAAGCTGACTCTGATATCCACCACCAAACCCGTTCCTGAACCTGTCCTGTTTAACTCTTTGTTATGGAAATACAGGAAGAAATTTTCTTTAAGCACATACTTGGAAACAACATAAAATGCTGACAGCAAATCCAGTTTCCAGGTGCAGTATCTGACTGCACTTTGAACTTTTGATTTTAAATGACCTGGATTTTAAATCAACAATGTTCCTATTGCCAAAAAAAAAAAACCAAACAAGACTCTCTATGAATACCTGAGCTACATCTGTTAGCTGCTAAAGATTATTTTTTTAGTTTATTGCTATATGAGAACAATAAAGTATTGCACTGATAAAGTAATGCAACTTATCTTTTCCATGCAGCATAACCAGTTTCTCTATAGATCCTGGTCTAGAGATAACTTGAGGGCCTGAAATATGATGGAGGCACTATAAAATCTTTTTAAAAGAAACCAGTTAAAGGGAAAAGATAAAGAAAAGGAGGGTGCTGCAGCAACAGGGATTGATTTCTTAGTGTTCACAGCTCTCCTGGGTGATTGAACAAGACTTTTAAGCTGAGCAGAAAAGGGCACTCTGGACTTAGATTTCCTGAGCAACCATTTCATCAGGAGGCTTTTACAGGTTTAAATGTAAACTACAAGAATAAAAGGCAACTTCTAAAAGTGGTGTTTTTGAGAATGCTGAGGCTGTATTGTGGCAGGCTGGCTGTACCCCTGGAAGTCTGACTGGAGTGAGTCTCTTGGAGGACAGTGAAGTATCATCTGTTGTCTGACTTTTATAGGGTTTTATTGTGATTGCTGGAGCCTACAAAGGCAGTTGCTTTCCTGATTGCACACAGAGGGGCTTGGGAGTGCAACTTGAGTCCATTTGTGAAATGCCTGAGGTTTATGGACACTCCTGAGTTTATGGACACAGTGGCAGTTTAGGACCTATATGCCTTTGGTCTGCCCGAAATCTGATGAGTCAAGATCCTCAGCTGTAGCTCAGAGTGCAGCTCCCTTCACTCCCTGCTGTCCCCTCTACTATTTTTCATGTTTTCATGGTTTTTTTTTCATCTATCTAGGTAATAACAACCTTCTTTTTGGTACTTGCCTGTTCTTCATGCCCGAATGAGCTGTTCTTTCTGTTTTTCCATGAAAAGCCAGCTGTCTTAGATTTTTATCTTTCATTGCCTTGTTTTGCTCAAGCACAGCAACACATGAAGGAGGCTCAATCTCCTAGGAATACTTGGGGAAATACCAAGGCAGAATGCACAGATCACTGGGAAATGGTGCAGGAAGAGTTTCTAAATGATTTAACACACACACCTGATCTGAGGAGAGCTGCACATGGCTGTGCTTTTGGGGGTTCTGCTCTCCCTCGTGTTCACAGCTTCAGCCACTCTGCTGGAAAGTGTTTGTGCCCCTTGGAATAAGCCCAGGGTACAAAGGGAAGGATGGCAGACCTGGGAAACACAATGACTGGGTTAGAAAGGCTGGGATATTAAACTCACCCTTTTTAGAGGATGAGATTGCAGAGGATTTTGCAGAAGAATATCAAATTTCGGCTTTTTTCTCTAACAAAGTTCTTCTGGGCATGGAGAAAGTAGGGCTGCTTTTGTAATCCACAAAGGGAAATACCAGGGGCAAAATTTAGAGATGACACAAAATTTTTTGACTGCTGGGAAAACCTAAAGTCATTGTTATCTGTAAGGTCTTTCATAGAGAAGCTCATCTTCCCAGTAAGCTGATTATTTTCAAGTCTCATTCTCTGAACACTATACACATTTGAAACATGGAGATAATCTTACTTAGTATTTCTTAAAGTGATAAAAGCAAAACTTGATGCTCTTTGCCTCCTTTGAAACTGTCAAACTAGGTCTTGAGCTATTGGCCATACAGGAGCAGGCTAGAACAGACCCACACTGAGAGCTGCAGGTGTGCCTGGTTGTACCTGTGGCTGCTGCAGGATTGAAAGTATCTACAGATATCTTCTTAGCCCTTGTAGCTTCTATCTTCTCATCCTCTGGGTGTTAAGTAACTCCTCGTGTACTATTTTAATCTGTTTAATCTGTTTTAATCCCTAATCCTAATAACAGCCTACAGTTAGTGCCTCTTGCTATCTGAATTTTTTCTGCTCTTCCTGTGAGAGTCTTAATGTGTCTGATGGCTTTGTGCAACCTCTGTGCAGCCTGAGACTGTCCTGTGATCTTTGCTGCCAGCCCAGCAGGGACTCTGGACTTGAGAGTTTTCCCTACTGTGGACAAGGTGTGGATTTCCTCAAAGCTTTCTGATCCAGTGCTAGGAAGCATCAGCTATAAAGCAAATACAGATTCCTCTGTGCCTGTTGTGCCAATTGTCCTAAATCAAAGCTCACTGAGGGGGTGACCTGCTGGGAGTTGGTCAGATCTATGGTAGCTTTATGTGTGTGGAATTGCACAATGCACTAATCTAGAACGCAGTTCTGTGTCACTTTAGTGGTTAATATTTATCATATCTGCATGCAAAGTGTACAGATGCCAAAGCTGCTCTGACATCACACAGTTCTGGGTGTACTTTGCTTTTACAGCCCTCTTTTACTTAAACTGGTACCTTGAGTTGGCAGAGCTGGGAAGAAGCAGCACTACTTTTAATGGCTTAGACAAGTAGAGCTGCATCAGCTGCAGCTCCTGTATGTTTGGTTGCTCTTCCTAACAGCACAATCCTGAATTCCTGTCATTCCTGTGACTTTCAGGTTGTACATAACACTGCAGCACTTCGATAGTGTTTTGTTGCTGCCTCAGAGATCCATGGTAGCACTGTTGGAGGAGAGGTTGGTTCTGTGTGTATTCCCATGAAATGGCAAGTGCAGCATCCCAAATTCTGCTACCTGGCTTCCTGAAATGGAAAGCTTTGGTTTGTTACCTCCTCTGAGCACCTGGCTGTTGTACCTCCATTCACATTTTCAATGGGTATTTAATGTTCCAAATACTTAAAACCCATGAAATGCTTGAAATTGTACAGAATTTTAGTATGGAAGAGTTATGTGGTGTAATGTGTATTTATATATATAAATATGCATTTGCAGGTACTGTAAGTATGTATAAACTAAGTAGATATGTGTCTGTTTTGTAGCTCAACCTCAAGATTTTGGGTTATCTGGAATTATCCAGCTTTTTCTCATAACCCAAGTACAGAAGAGGTGCTGGAGCTCTGTTCAGATCAGTTAACTTAGGGAAGTTGGTTTCCAGGTCCATAGCAAAATTTTCATGTCCAGCATCTGAATTCTGACTTAAAAGATAAATTGAGCACATGCTCATACTTACATTTTTTTCATTGCTGTAATCCATGCCCAAGTGCCCTTTCCTTGTGGGCATAACAGTTCTAGGATAAATTTCCACCGGTGCTGCAGCATTCCCTCTGCACCCAGCTGGAGTGAGGATTTCAGGGCAGTCAGAAGGAATATTGAGCAGCATGAGGTAATGGGATGGGTTTGTTCCCTGGCTTTTGGTGTTCCCCCTCCCCAGTTTGACACAAGACCTGCTAGCCAACATGATGCAAAATAGATCCAAATATTTGTTACTGATGATGATTTAAGCCTCCTAAAGCTTGTCAGTGATGGAGCTGAGTGGACACTTCAGAGCTGGGGCAGCAGGAGGGAGGCAGGATGGGTTCATGGTGGTGAGTTTGCATTCTGGCTTCTTGGACAGTCATCCCCTGCCACAGATTCCTGCCTCACTGAATTCCTAAGCCTTAAAAATGACGTTCCAAGCACATTGTCTCACTGGGCTGGCTGTTTGCTTGTCAGCCTGTGAGTTTGGGTGGGGCAACTTATGAGTAAGGCTTCCACCCTCTCAGAGATTTGAGTGCCCATTTTAGCATCTCTGATGTGCTGATGAGGATATTGCCAGCAATTTGTGGCTAGCAGAGTTCACTTTGCTCCTTCTGGAATGGGATCCTTGCAGGGAAAAAGTCATTTAATCTGCCCTGCTGAAAGTCAGGTGCTGCTTTGAGGTTTGATGGTAATGAAAGCTAAATAAATCAGATTACTGGGAAAAAATGAGCTTCTAGAGAACAAGTAATTAAAGCTGAATCCTTCATTGGGTGATTTTTTTGGGATATTTAGGGGCATGAATTTCTAGTCTTGTCAGAGCCTGAGGTGAGCACTTGAGGAATTGTTTAAGAAAGGGTCTTGTGAGCTGAATACACTTCTGATCTTTTTGTGGTCATGTAGCACAACCTAAACCTCTTGAAATTTTCTACTATGTATTTTTAATTAATCAATAAAAGCAACTGCAGTTGGTCCACTCATCCTCTATGTTTCCCCCCTCCCCTAAGGTATCTGAAATTAGCCTGCTATCTTATTTTCCTGGGGTGACTCGAATCCCACAGTTTGGCACTCATTTCCAGGGCTTAATTACAGAGATGATGAGAGAGGTATGGCCTGCCTGAGCTCCTAGAGGGCAGAGTAAGGAGCCTCCTGCTATCCACACCACCACACTCAACAAAGCCATTTTCAGTCAAAAAATGAATCACAAACTCTTGATTTCTGGATGCAGTTTGTGCAACTATAGGTTGGGCTATTTTTTTTTCAAGCTGTGTTTTTTACTAATTTCTGAATATGGTTATTTATATATGTCCTGACACCGTGTAGATACAATCACTAGACCTTCATAAAATTGAAAAATTGTAAAACACTTTTTAAGAGAAAGAACAGGCCCTTCTTTCCTGGAGCTGAGGGTTGAGCAGACCCAGAGATTCAGAGGTGATGTGAGAAGAAAACTGCTGTCTCTGCAGCTTTTATCAATGTTTATGCGTTTTTCTGCTAATTTCAATCTAAAATCACTACACAGGTTTTCTTTGCAATATTTGCATTTACCTTCACTCAAAAAAAGCAAAAAAAATCTTTCTATCATATACTGGTGTACAGAAAACAGCAATGCAAGGTGGGATGCTGATCCCACCCATGGTACTAAGGTTTGGAAGAAACCTTTTGTGGAGTACTGGAAATAATTTCTGGAAAACATTATCTCCTTCCTGATAAAAGTCAGGTCTGAAGCCTATCTGTGAGGGATTAATACTTAATCACATTTAATACCCCTTCTCCAACTTATTTTTAGCAGCAGCTATTACAGTTTACTCCTGGAACATGATAAATCCTTCCTTCTGTCCCAACTTATCTTAAATCTGTTGTTTCCTAGAGGTGTTATTAACTTCTAAGAAAGGCAGAATGTGAGGCTGGGTACAGTAAAAGGATTCTATTAAATGTAGATGTTTGCTCCAGTTTAGAAATTAATTTTCCTGTCATCCTTACAATTGAATAGAGGCCACAGTCATCTCTTAGAAATACAAGTGTGTGTTTCTGGGGTAAAGTGCATTAATGTGCCAAATTCTTCAGCATTTCCCATTTTTCAGAACTGCAGTGAAGGCAAAACTAGAGCTGCTTATTGGAACTTTTTAGTTGGAACTTCTTCCTGGAATACTGAGTAAATCAGAGGAACAGGTTTATTTTAATGGATAGCTCATTTTTGTTGCAGGATCTCTGAAAGCAAAATATGCTTTCTCTTAAAAAAAACAAAAAACAAACACCTAAATGTAAAGTTCCAGATAGCAAATAGAAACTTTTCAAATTATTACTATTCTGAGTAAAATAAATGATTAGGGAATTCAGTCAAAGAAGGAGTAATTTTTAAGCACAACTGCCAGTGCATGGTGTGGTTTTCCAGGAGGAATTTGACATGACTGGTTGTAATTAGACAAAACCATTACTTGATCATGTGAGTAAATTGCAGAGTGTAGGAGTTTGTTTGGAAGTAAAAGTAATTCTCATAGTCCACACAGTGGCAGCTGTGGTTTGCAGAGAGCAGAATCAGAGCAGTCCATCCCTGCCTGCATGTTCCACAGTGAAGCCTCACACACAATCAGTTTCACCTTACCTTGGCTTCTATTTCTGCCCTTTTTGTGGAAATTCAAACCAGAAAGCTTCAAGGACTTAAATTATTAAATGGCTTTGATATTTTGTTCAATATATTGTAAATATTGTGGCTTGGGGCAGCCTGGTCTAGTGGAAGTGAAGGTGTCCCTGCCCCTGGCAGAGGGGTGGAACAAGCTGAGCTTTAAGGTCCCTTCCAACCCAAACCATTCTATGATAAATCGATGTTTTTGTAATGTTTTCTTTCTTGCTCTGCACTTAACACAGGGATTTCCTGGTGTTTATTGTGGGAATACTTCCATTTTTTCCAAGATATTTGCAGAGTCACTGGAATATCCATTTATTGCTAAACTCTCAGTTGAGTGTCTGAAATAGATGGAGCTCACACTGTGATGCTGAGGCCAGCATGGTTTGTACCGTGGTGGGGAATCCTGCTGCTGCAGTTTGATAATCTTTCTGATAAGATTATCAGTGGTGAAATCAGTGGATCTTGTTTGAAAGCAGATTCACTGGTTTAAATACAGGGCTGGCAGCTTGGGGAGCAGGTCTTGTTATAATATCTACTCCCAGCATGGAACATGTCAGAGGAGTCATGAAATGTCATCTGAGGTCAAAATTTTAATTATTGTAGTTGGATTAGAGAATTTACCCTACACTCCATATTGAAGGGATTCCTCTTTGACTCATGGAAATGCTTTACTCTCAGCAGGAAAGCTTTTGCCATGGGTTCAAATTTAAGTGGTTCTATTTGCAGGGACAGGAATGGGGAATTAACTATTTTTATAGCAAATTTATGTTGTGCAGACCTTCACAGTGTCACTAGAGAGGTGCCAGTGTGGTTTACCCCATGCTGCTGGTTCGGTTCAACTGTGTCACAGTGTGAGGGAAAACAACACTGAGTGTTGCCAAGACTACTGAAATCTGCTGGTTTTAAGTGAAAGGTATTGCTGTAAGCTCAGAGGAAGATTTCAGAATCTTGTAACAAGCAGTCATGTTGAAATTAGTAAAATTTTCCTGTATCATGTATGTTTAAATGTAATCTTAATTTTCCAGGGAGCTGGGGCACTGGATCATCCTTCTGACCGACCAAATAACTAAAGTAACACAGGCACGAAATTGCTGATAATATAAACTAAGAAATGCTTTCTTTTAAATGTACAATAATGGCTTATTTTGCTTAATAATAGCTTTATTGCTTAGAGAGGCAGAGCAGAGATAAGAGAAGGAACTTTGACTGTTAAATAATCTGCATTTCATCACCTCCCTGACTCCTGTGTAGTAATTAACGTTCAGCACTGGTGGAAGTGGTGCAGTGTGGGTACACACTGGGCATTCCACACCTCCCTTCTCCCTCACTTCCTTTTCTTTGTGGGGAAAATCTTGAGGACTTGATTTTATTGGGATGAGTTCCAGGAATTTCAGTGTTTCCTTGCTGAAGGTGAAAGGTCTTTTATTGATCTGTGAGGTTACCAGTTGAGTTTCTGGGCTCTGTGAGTTTGTTGTTGAGTTCTATAGGTAATTTCAAGAATTAAGCTGACATCTGCAGTAATTCCACTTTTGGAATAATGCCTATTAGCCATTAAATAGCAACATTTCCCCCCTTTTTTACCATTCTGTTAAATACAATGTAGAAATAAAGTTCAATTATTTGTGCAAAGATCAGTGCAAAATTAAAAGTTTATCCTAGGAAGAATGATTTGTGCATCCCAGCAGTGGGATTTTGTCAGATTCCTAATATATGGGTTCCACCCCCTACTGCGGTGGACTTTTCTGTAAAACCTGTTTTTTAGTGTGTTTATTTCTTTCAGATTCTTGCTCAGACATCTTATATCCAGTGAAGAAGGAGAAATTCCTGCTGTAGTAATAAGCCCTTTGTTTGGGCTCTTCCTAAAGTTCCTAACTGGTAGAAATAATTCTGATTTCTGGGAGATTATCTTCAATATGTACTTATAAAATCTGACCTGCAAAGGAGCAAGTAAGAAAACATGGGAGCTGTGCTTTGTTAATAATTTTTTAATCAACACCCTGGGTACATTGCACTTTGTGGACTTCTATCAGAGAGAAACATGGTAGGCCAACCAGAAATTGGACTCAAAGGGCAGAGGTGAGAGAGGAGGTTTTTCCTCCTGAGGAAAAAGAAACTGAGGAGCTGTTTTAGGACTTCTGCTTTGTCCCAGTATTTCAAGGATTAGCACTCAGCAGATGGAGGGGAGGATGCACTGCCTGTGTTCAACCCAGAGCTCGACAGGGATTCTCTGAGAGGTCCCTAAACCCCAAATCCTGCCTCTTTACCCTGCCCCTGTGGTGGGTTTGCTGTGCAGGGCTCCCCCCAACACTGGTTAAAGCACTGGGAGGAACTGTGGAAGATGGAGAAGTAGAATGGAAAATGTTCCCTCCAAATCCATTTGTGGTTTGGTGTGTTTGCCAAGAACCCTTTTCCACCCTGATTGCATGGGAGGGCAAGCCCATTATGGATTTTCATTGCTCTCCTGAGCTGCTGTGCTGCAACCACTGTTCCTTTTGCACAATAATTCAGCATTCACCACCTTCAGGGCCTGAATAAAACCATTGCTGTAGTGCTGTGTAGTGCTGCCTTTTGTTTTTCCCTTCTCCAAGCCTGCTGGTGATTTTTTCAATATTCATTGTCTGCTTGTTTTCTTCCAGAGGGTGTTGATACATTGGCTCATCTTGACTGATGCCCTTGACTTCAGAAGATAAATAGCAAAGTGGAGATAGGTGCCAGGGATTGATTAGCAATCCAGCTTCAGAGCTAAAACATAAACACTTGTAGATAAGGCTGCAGAATGCACCTTGGTGGAATTAAGAACATGTTTTAAGGTGCAAGAGGAGTTTACTGTGGCTGCCAAGATACAAATCTTTATTTGATGCTTCTTGTTGAAGGCTTGCATTCACCAATGGTTTATTCTCAGAAAATGAGTTTCCTGGTTTTGATGGAAAAATCACTCATTGTTTTAATACAAACTCATTAAAAGAATGCAAACTGGAATTTGGGAAGTGAAAGATACCTGTGTTAAACCCATATTATTGTTCATTTCCATGAGTTTTAATTGATGCAAACTTGGCTGCTTCAGATAATGAGGTGAGGAAAGGGTAAATAGGGACTGATGTGCCACATCCCAAACTCCATGTTCAAAGCACAGGCTGAATGAAATCCTGCTTTACTGGCAGCCCAGTGAGGTTGATGGATACACACCTGGATACAACAAACAATCATAAATGTAAACCCCATTTTGGGATGGTGTCTGCAGAGGAATCATGGGCAGCTTGGACAGTGTTTGGGAGTCATTTTTGCTGGGAGACAGTGCAGAGGAATACTGTGTTCCCAGTTTTTGGAAGAATTTAGGGTGCTCCCAGGTTCCCTGTGCCTCAGCTCAGCAGTGCCCTGCTGCACCTCCCAGAGCTGTCCTGCCCTTGGGCATCTCCCTTCCCTCCCTGGCACACTTTGTGTGCTGCCAGGAATTCCTCTGGCAGCAGAGCTGTCCTGTCTCATTTCCTTGTCTCTGTGCAAACAAGGCAGGGGAGGGTGGAAATGTGGAAAATGTCCCTGCATTCCTGAGGAGCAAAGAGGGTTTGGTAGCCCCACCACAGCTTTCTGCCTCCACAAACCAATCCCTCCCCTGGTTATCACATTCCGTGTTTGGCAATGCAAATAAGGCAGGATTTGGGATCCATAAAGGATGCAAAAAGGGAAAAAGTTACTGTCACAAGGGTTACAAACAGCCCTTTATCCCATGACCTCATTCCACTTGTATTTTCCTGGTGCATTCTGTGCCAACATTCCCTGGGTGTGTTGGGGTGGATGGTGAGGTTTGTGTGTGTTACTTTTTAAATGAGTTGTGTACAAAATTTCTCTTTTCAGTTGTGTATGAGCACCGGTCAAGATTAGAAAAATCATTGCAAAAGGAAAGGCTGGAACATAAGAAAGCAAAAGAAGGTAAAAATGTACTTTTCATTTTGACATTTAACTTGATTATAGTAGAAGGTTATTTCAAATGGTTTTTCTTCAATTTGAAATGACTTGGGTAATATATAAGCAATATATACTAGGAATGTATTAGAATCCACCTGGCAGAGCTGTGCTGCTCTTTCTAGTAGTTCTTTCTTATTTAGTATTTTTTAATCAGATCTTTTTAAAAGCAATCAAAACTTTTTACCACTATTTACAGATGACTGCAATATGAAGTAATATACACAGACAATATGTTTATATCCATGTATGTAACAAACCCAACATGCATGTGGGGTATGGGCACTTTAAATCCTGTCCTGGCATGCCAGAAATTCAAAACTTGTACCAAAACCATGGCATCTTTTCCTGCATTCCATCAACTGGAAATTGAACTTGTAAATCAGTACTTTTACATGTGCTTTAGGGTGAGCACATGCTTATACATCTTTTCCTGATTAAAACTAAATTCTAGATGTGAGGCAAGCAGAAATTGTATTTCTTACACCTCTGTGTGCCCTCTGTGGAAGTTCAGCAGGATTCAATTCTCTGAGTTTCCTCAGCCTCTAAATTCTCTGCAGTTTTCAGGGTAGAGCCTCTGTTCTTTCTTAAACTGAGGACTCAGCTGCTGAATTAAAAATACGCCTTTAGCAAAGCTGACAGGGAGTAAGAAATGATTCTCACCGTGCAGGTCTTGGCGGGTTTCTGGTGCCATCTAGTGTAGAATGGTCCTGCTGCTACCCGAGGGGGAGACACCTTCTCAAACCCTGCAAAGAGATAGTTGAGAGATAAACGAGGAAATGTTTTATTATTTCCAAGAATACACAGTTTATAAGCTTCCCTTTCCTTTTGAATGATGCTCTTGGGCCTCTGCTGAGAGAATTCATGTATCAGATTTAATTACCCATCTGTAGATTTGAGCCTGAACTCGTCATCTCTGACTGTAGTGTGAAACCTTTAAGTGAAAATATTTTATGAAACTTTTTAAAGTTTGTGTGTTTTAAAATTTGCTCATTTTGTCAAATTCTCCATAGGTTGTTTTCCTTTTTTTTTTTTTAAGATCCTTTGAAAATTCTTTCTGCATGAATGTTTGGCTCTTAAAGAGAATTTATGTACTCAACAGTCAAGTTATTCAAACAGAGATTCTCATCTTCCTGGTGGTTTTTTTCATTAGTACTTTCCCTTTTATGTTGCAGATTTTCTTGTTTATAAACTAGAAGCACAGGAAACACTAAATAAAGGAAGGGTAAGTCATCATGCCTAGTACAAGTTTTTAATAGCTGATGCTATTTGAGTTGCAAGGAAGAGGAAATACTTTGCAATTATGACTGTTCAAAGGAAGAGATCTTGCAAAATACTAATTGAAAGAGCTCTCACTTATCCTGGTTCTACTCTGCATTCATAAGTGCTCTCCAGTTCCTAATTATTTGAGCTATAGTGGGAGATGCTAATACCTCTCCAGAAAATTAATTTAGAAAATAATCCCCTGTTTATATTATGGTAGTTCAAATGTAATGTTGTTTTATTTAAGGGGAAAAGGGGAATAAGAAGGTGTTAGAAATCTTTTTGTAGCTTAGCCCTCAGGGAAAAGAACAGTGACAGCTTTCTAACACATGGGCTTTGAACTGGAAAGCATAAAAACATCAGAAAACTTTGTTTTATATATCAAGTGCCAGAAGGAAAGCTCTATCTGGCAGAGGACCCAGAGACCTGTAGAGAACTCTTTATAAAGCAAGTAAATTAGGATTTTATGGCTATTTCATGTTGAAACTGGGGAGCAGTTTGGGAGCTGAGGAACAGGAGTTAAAATCAGTTGTTGCTGCAGAAGGTGCAGAGTGTGGGAGCTTGCTGTGCTCCAGAACCAGGGGACAGATGGATTTGTGTCCTGGGGAGCTGCATCCCCTGTCTGTGACTCCCAAAAGCTGCATGGGCAGGGCTCAGGGCAGTGCCAGGGGTTTCACACCAGTGCTTTTGTTTTCCAGCAAGACTCCAACAGCAGATACAGCGCTCTGAGCGTGCAGCACCAGATGCTGAAGGTGGGTGACTGGGGCAGCAGAGCACCCGGGGAGCTGCTTGTGCTGGGGGGACACGGCCTGGCTGCCTGCTGGCATCACTGCACAGTGCCAGGGTGTGGACAGTGCCTTCCTCTGAATCCTAAAAAATGGTTTCCTGCAGTTTTTCCTAGTCAGGATTCCAGTGGGTAATTTAATCTTATCAGATGAAATTAATTGTAGGGAATGCTGACTTATCAGCCCTCGTGTAGTTTGGCACGTAGGGATTTTCTGAGGCACATTCAGCAGCTCCCAGGGGGACAGTGCAGCTCTGGGGTGAGGTGACACAGCCCTGGAACAGGAGCCTACTCATCACAGAGATCATTTTGTGCTTGGAAGGAGCTGCAATGTGCATGCTTTGAATAATAACCTTCCTGTTATGAATGCTTCCTATTCATCAAACAAATTGCCAAAGACAATATTAGCCAGATCTGCAGATACAGAGCTGTTCCAGTGTCCCAACTTGGTATTTGCAGAGTCAACACGAAGAACTGAAGAAGCAGCACGCTGACCTTGAGGAAGATCACCGAAAACAGGGAGAAGAGTTTAGCAGGACATTCAGTGATCACAAGGAGAGATACCTACAGCTGCAGCAGGAAAAGGAGCAGGAGATCTCCAAGCTGAAGGGTAAATTTAACCTCTGTCTGGCTGCCCCACATTAAATTGGGTGTTTGGCATTGTGTTTTGTGTGGTGTGAGAGAGGGATTTTCTCTGTTCTCACTCACAGGTCATGCATCTTCTGGCTCCTGACAAGTTACATTTATTGATGATTTTCTGAGGCCTTTCTCTGAAATCTGTTGATATGTGCTCTGTGTTTCTGTCTGGGTTACAGAAACAGCAAAAAATCCACTTAAAAGCCTGTTGAGTGTCAGAGGTTGTTGAGTCAGTCTTTAATTTATAATTCTAAGACTGGTGTAAACCTGGAAAAAAGGGTTTGCCTCTTCTTTTTTGTAACTGAAAGGCAACCTAAGAGTATTTGCCACTGCTAGCAGAGATGTAATTGTGCCTCTTTCTGAAGTGACTTTATTTACATTTTATACTTCCTTTTCCCCTGTATGTACCAGCTCCTCTGGAGCACGTTGCACCTTAGGTGATGAATTCAGTTTTTACTCTTGGCATCCAGTTTCCTGTTCGGGATTCTGGGCAGTTTTCAGGCCTCTTCCATCCTCATTACACAGTTCCAAGAGCAAAAGGATGGGGCTGTGTCCATCAGAGCCTTCTCTGCCACCTGTCCCTGACACAGGGGCTGGTTCTGGAGCTGTTTGCAGCTTTGTCTGCACTGCAGGCAGAGGTTGTTTGTTAGCTCCACGTCAACATCATGTAAAAAATGGGAATAGAAGCCTCTGTCCCTGATCCCAGAAGCTTATGGAGCCATCTGGGCATCCTTTCCAAAGGAATGGCTGGGTCCTGTGACAGAAAATTCTCGTTCATCAGATGTGATGTGGGGAAGGAGAGGAGGGTGCCGCCTTCTCTGCCTTTCCAGGATTCAGGTTTCCATAGGGAATTTTGCCATCTGCAGCACTCAGCAGGAGCAGTGATGCAGAATTCCAGGTGCAGGTTGGGTGCACTGACAGAAAATTTCACCAAATGTTACTATTTTCTGCTTGAAAATGGAAAGCTTTTAATGGGGCTGGGAAGAAAGGTAAGAAAAACAAACCTTACAATTATTCTACCTAATTTTTACTACAACACTCCTGTGGGATTTTATGTAGATTGTGTTATAGTCTTAATTTTGGTGCTTAGCCTGGTGTTATAAATCCAGCCAGGTTTAAACTTTGTATTTCTTCTCATTTCTTTGCAACAGAATCCCTGTATAACTTACGGGAGGAGAACAGGCAGCTGAGAAAAGCTCACCAAGACATTCACACCCAGCTACAGGATGTCAAGGTAGGCTTTGCTCTGAGGAGAACTTTCAAGAATATTAGGAAATAATTCTCCCAAGTTTTCCCAAGCTCAAAGCAGGCTGTGCTGTAGACTAGTGGTTTCTGTTATGTGGGAAAAAGAAGAATAGACTAAACTGGATTTTGTCTTTGGCACTTTAGGTATATGCCCATTAAAAAAAAAAAAAAAGTATTCATTATAGAAATCAGAATTTGGTTTTATAAGTTAAAAATTGGGTTTTGGCAAAACTCAATGCCTGATGTTTTCCAGCTCTGTTTTTTTTGAATGTTCATCAACATCTACCATCACTTTTAATTTTATTTTAGTTAGACAAATCCTGGCCTCCAAATTGCCTTCCCTGTTGTGCTTGCTTCCTCTGCCTCTTTAATAAGCATTCCATGTGAAATAAATAAGTGCTGTCGTTCCAGCTAAGAATTTCCTTTTCAAAATAAATTGAATTATCTTCCCAGTTCAAACCCCCTCAGCCTCCCTAACTGATCTTTAGAATGAACTTTATGTGAAACATGTGGTGTTCTTCTTTTTGTGTAGCAACAGCATAAGAACTTACTGTCCCAGCACAACGAGCTTGTGGTGACATTGGAAGACCACAAGAGTGCACTAGCTGCTGCTCAGGTCAGAAGGAAGGCAGCTCCTGCCGGCTCTCAGCTTCCCAAATCTCTGTCTCCCAAATCTCTGCTGGCTGCAGGGTGCTGCATGTGCCTCTGGCATGGGGGTGCCACAAGTGCATGGCACGGTGGGGCTGCTCTGAGAGGCTGCAGCAGCTCCAGGCTCAGGGAGCAGAGCAGGCTGTGGAGCCCAGCAGTGCATGTGTTCTGACAAAAGAGTCTGCTTCCCTGGGAGCTGTCAGTGCCTTTCTGTCTCTGTCCTCTTTGATGGAACTGCTGGGAGCATCCTGCACTCTGACCTTCACATTTATCTCTTAGACCTGGATGATGGTCTACAAACCTCTTCTTGTGTGTGACTGGAAAGGTGATGAGGCTTTCATGGAATTCCAGAGTGGTTTGGAAAAAGCTCATCCAGTGCCACCCCCTGCCATGGCAGGGACCCCTTCCACCATCCCAGGCTGCTCCCAGCCCCATCCAACCTGGCCCTGGACACTTCCAGGGATCCAGAGGCAGCCACAGCTGCTCTGGGCAATACAGATCAGTGCAGTAGAACAGAGATGTGTATGGAGGTATGTAAACTCCAGGTGGAACTCAAATTAGTTTTTAGAAGAGCCAGCTGCATTAAGTTTCTTAAATGCCATTTTCAAGTGAACTATCCATGAAGCACAAACTGTTGCAGGCTCAGTCAGCTGTGCCAGTGCAAGCTGTGGAGACCACGGGGAATCTGACAGTGGGAGTGATGTTGGAGCAGAGGAAGACTTTTGGTGAAAGATCAGAGGGAAAGGCAATGAGGCAGTGTGAAGTTATTTTTATTCCTGACTGATTTTCTTCATTTAGGCATTTTCACAGTCCACAAAATCATTAGCAGCATGAAAAGCATTGAATCTTCTTTTTTATTTTTTTCCCCAGTTCTGCTTGTTGTGCCTGTCAATATGTGTAGATATTCAAAAAATAGGATAAGATCAGGAAGGTCCCTCACAGACTGAATATCTGAAGAATCATAATCTGCAGTACTAAACCACACTGGCAGCTAATTTTGAGCTCTTCTCCCACTGGCCACGTTTACTGTGTGGTATGTGCTGATAACATCTGAAATTCCACAAGGCCACGTGGAGGGGCTGATTTAAGGTTCACCAAACCCAAAGGGAAGCTCCCCACACTCCTGGCTTTGATTCAGTTCTTTAATTAGAAAGCCTGTGTCACACAAAGCCTTTCTATCTGCAGTCAGGGTGTGACATTTGTCCTGTGGAGACCCTCCAGAGAAGGGTCTTGCACATGCCGTGAGAACAGAGGCTATTTCACACTTTGGTGTAGTTTCTCCTGCAAACCAGCTGCAAAAATGCCCAAGGGATTCTTTCCCAGCTCCATAAATGATCCCTCTATTTCCAGGTGTATTCTACACATTGAACAGCAGTAGTCAATACTGCACTAACCTAACCTTTAAAGCGTTTTAGTCTTTGTGCTTCTTCCCAGCCAGACAGATTAATTATATATTTTAATAAACCCTGTTTCTGCCACTATCAGCACCTTTAAGCTGTGGCCTTGAATCAGAATGTTCTGTTTAGTGACTCTGCAGTAGAACAGAGTACTTGAATTCTGGTCTGGATGAGTGCTGTTTAAATATCATGGGTTGGAAGGGACCTTAAAGCTCATCCAGTCCCACCCCCTGCCATGGGCAGGGACACCTTCCACTATCCCAGGTTGCTCCCAGCCCTGTCCAGCCTGCCTTGGACACTTCCAGGGATGGGGAGTCCACAACTTCTGTGGGCAGCCTGTGCCAGTACCTCACCACCCTTATAGTAAAGAATTTACTCTTAATATCAAATCTAAATCTTCCCTCCTTCAGCTTAAGGCCACTCTCCCTTGTCTGTCCCTCCATCCCTTGTCCCCAGTCCCTCTCCAGCTCTCTTGGAGCCCCTTTAGGCACTGGAAGGGGCTGTGAGGTCTCTCTGGAGCCTTCTCCTCTCCAGGTGAGCACCCTCAGCTGTCCCAGCCTGGCTCCAGAGCAGAGGGGCTCCAGCCCTTGGAGCTTCTCCTTGGCCTCCGCTGGACTCATCCAGCAGCTCCCACTGTGTTCATCTCTGCATGGTCACTGAGTGGACACCAAAAAAATCAGAGACCTGAGTATTAGTTCTGTGTTCAGTAAATGTTCCTTTTTCCTCTGAAGTTTGTCCTCTCCAGCAGTTAATCAGGAAGCAGAGGCACCCCTGACAGGAGTAATCACTATACACTCTGCTTTCCCTTTAGGGCATTTTGTTTTAGGGGTCCATTGGCTTGTGGAGGTTTTTAAACACACCCACACCTCCCCTGGAGCAGCAGGGAAGCTCTCAGGTGTGACACCTGTTGTGTATGCAGCTGCTCAGCTTTTATACACCCTGCCTACCCCAAAAAATCCACTTGAATTGGAAATCTGCTGCTGCAGAGCCAGGGATTGGGGTACCAACCCTGCTGGATTTTCTTTAAAGCTTCCTGATCCTGTCCAAAGTTAATCAGCAAATCAAATTCCAACATTTTACTGTTGCATTTCAGGAAGCCTTTAGAGATTTACGTTTTCCTTCTTTTCTTTTTTTCCCTTCTGTTTTTCCCCTTACTCTTCACCACTGTGACTTTCTTTGCCTCAGTTCCATATGTTGGCTGTTGTCTTGTCTAACACCTGTCTAAATGTTGAGGACTTGGCATTTTCACGTTGTGTAGATGTACTTTAAAACTTCTGCTTCTGAAAGAACTGCACTTCTTTCTACCAGCAAAGGCGAAGTTGTGGTGCTCTCGACTTCCCTCGCTTCAGTCTGCCAGGAAAGCTGCATCATCCCTTCTGACACTTCTCCTGCTTGGCATGAATTAAACAACTCCTCTTCTTTGTCCCACAGAGATGTTTTTAATACACTTTGTATGCATGTGCACTTGGAAAAGATCCTGATGGATCAGTGTCATTTAATGTTTGGAGGAAAAAATTATATTTTAAAAGTTCCCTTCCCTGGAATATCAAGTTTTCTACCATGTGCCCTTGCCAGCAACTTCACTCCAAGGTGACTACATTTAAGAAATTAATCTGGACACACTGTAATTAACATGTTGGCTTTAGACTCAGGTGGAGGAATACAAACAGCTGAAGGACACACTCAAGAAAATCCCAAGTTTCCAAGATGCAGAGAAGGTGGAAGGAGGGAATGAGCAACCCGAGGTGCAGGGCCCGTCCCCCCACAGCCACCCCCCAGAGCACCACGGAGCTGGGGCTGAGCAGCAGCAGCAGGTAAAAGCCTTCAGACACCCCTGGAACGGTTCTGATCCAGCAAAACGTGCTGAATGCCTCTTAGGAGTGTGTGTTTGACTGTGCACCTTTGTCAGTTCTGCAGGAAAACGCTGAGGAATGGTTTAATTGTTGAGTAAGAATCTATTTATGATGATCTTTTCTCACATAACCAGTCCAGTTTTAAGTGTATTTATGCCAGCTGTTTTAAGAAGTTGCTCAAAAATCCTAATTTTTTTAAATAAGAAATCTAAAATTTTAGCTATCTCAAGTGTTACAGAAAGCTTTTAGAAGTTCTGAAGAAATTTTTATTTTATAAGGTTCCAGTGGTACATTGAAGTCAGTGGATTTAAAATTGGCACACCAAGGTCCAAGCAGAAAACGTGTAATCTAGAAGTTAAACCAGTTGTGATTTTGTTTTATAAGAATTTTTGGCCTGCAGAACTGACAAGAAATAAAAATCATGGAATCAGTTAGGTTGGAAAGGAACTTTAAGATCTTTGAGTCCAGCTGTGAACCCAGGTCTGCCAAAGCCAGCACTAAACTGTGTCTCTAAAACACAAAGCTGGCTTTGTAGAACTGTAAGAGTTTTTATTCCACTTCAGCTAAAATGAGGCTTAACTTACTCAGTGTGGAGCTGTACAACACCTTGTGTAGCTGTGCAGCCACAAACCAGGTAATGACCCCGTTTGGCAGGAGGAGCTCATTCCAAACCAGGCATTTGGCCCTCCTGACAACAGCTCCAGGCTGGCATAAAGGATCCAAGTCTGTCCTTGGCTCTCTTGAAACTGAAACCCATAAATGTGTTGTACACACATAATCCTGTGTCTGTTTTGCAGAATGAGAAGCCAAAGGAGAGAGAAGGAACAAATAGCCAGGAGCAGGACAGGGCTGAGCCTTTCCATGTGCAGGGAAGGGCTCACGAGGATGCCAAGGAGCTGAACATCCAGCAGCAGCAAGAAGCTGGAGAGGATGAGGAGCAACAGGCAGAGCAGATGGAAGAAGAACGCAAAAAGGAGCTTGAAGAGGAAGAAATGGAGCAGGCAGGGCAGCCTGAGCACCTGGAGGAGGAGCAGGACCAAGTCCCAGAAGAGCACGAATGGAAAAAGCAGGAACAAAAGGAAGAAGAAACCAACATGTTGGGTGATCACCTGAAGTCAGAGGTAGGGAGCTCTTTTCTAATTGATTTAATCTGCTTTAAATGGAGGCTTCTCTTGTCACTGCTGGCCTTGTAGTGCAGTCACCTGTTTTTAGGCAAAGTTCTTATAGGGAGTGTGGGATTCAGAGCACTCACTGTTTTTTAGATAAAATTTCTGTCATATTTATAGAAAATTAGGGATTCAGAGCACTTGGATGCAATAGGATTCAGGCTCAACTTGAGCACACTTGTACTGCACTGCTGGCCAGATCTTAATGAACATTAATTCTGCTGATAAAAAGCAACAGATGGAAAAGGCAAAAAGAGCAGCAGACTGAATTCTGTCTCTCACTTCAAACCTGAGGCCCGTGGTAGCTGATAAAGAACTCAGCAGGTAAGAGGGAGGCTGGGGTGGAGAACTGCTCTGCTTTGGTAACTTGATGCATCTCAGCAAATGGCAGTGTTTCCTTGTCAGAGGTACCTGCCTTCTGCAAACACACTGCCAGCTCAGTGCTCACTGTTGTTTGACAGGGAATTTTAACTGCCAGACAAACATGACTTAAATAGCCAGGGGAAATCAGTGTGCAGCTCTAAATAAAACCAGCACATCCTGGATTTGCATCCTAGATTGGATCTGCGGTGGAAAATGTATTTCACTGGTCTCACTTTAGGCTTTGTAGACACTTTCTGTCCTGGCAGATTAATTGTGTCACTCTGGTGTAAGGAGGAGCTGTTGCAGAAGAGCTGAAGGAGTGCAGAGGGTCAGAACAGCAGCAGTGGGTTAAGCTGTGAAACTGGAGTTAGTCAAAGTTATTGCTGAGTATAAAAAGATGTGCAATGTCTCACTTAAGGCTAGAAGCAACTCCCCCTGAGATTACCACTTAAATCAATGGAACTTTTGCTGTCTTATCAGTCATCAAAACCTCCTTTTACTGTGCAATATGTTGGGAGGTCTTATTATTATCTATAGGAAAAGCATGGCTTTCCTTAGCCCACAATCTCCTCTTTCTTCCCTTTGTCCTCCACAAACACCCCAACACTTCCAGTCTGTGTCCAAAAAACGTTTTAACTTCAAGCAGGGACACAAAAACTTAATAAATTTGCTGTAATTGCATGGAGCTTGTTTTTCCCTCTGGACAGGTTTCTCCTTGCTTCTTTCTGATCACTGAGAGGATGATTAATGTGTGACTAACACATCTCTGTGACAGGTGATGCCAACAGAGAGACAGAAAGCAGCTTATGAGCAGCAGCTGGAGCAGCAGCACCTTGGAGCCCAGAGAGCAGAGGAGGCCAAGAAGCTGCAGCAGCAGCAGGAATCCCTGCACCAGCAGAGGCTGCGAGGGCAGCTCCTGAGGCAGCAGCAGCTCCAGGAGAGAGAGCTCCAGCTGCAGAGACAGGCAGAGCAAGGGGACAAGCTCTACAAAAACCACCTCAGGTTCAGCTCTCCCTCATGAGTTTATGTGTTCTGTTTTATGTTGTCAGCTTTGTTCTGCTCCCTTGTCCCTGAGGGCAGATTTCCAGGGGGTCCTGTTGGCTGATTCCTTAAGAGCTGGAGGTTTGTTCCCTGAAATTCAGAGTTCTGACTTTACTCTTTGCCTGACCCATGTCCTTCAGGACTGCAGACTCCTCATTCAGAGACACACAACACAAAGTCAGTGTAGCAGTACAAGTGTGTCTGTTCTATCAAGTATTTTTCAGGAAAGGTGATGTGAAAAAATACCAGATAATAGAGCATGAAACTGGGCAGCTGCTGAGAGAGGCGGAGCTGCAGGTGGGGGGTTTGTTTATTAAAGCAGAAAACACACTTTTGAAACTGAAATGATGCTTGGCTTTTAATGTTCTCAGCCAACAGGCTCATTATGATAACATGGACCAGGACATTGTACAAGGGGAGGAAGAGCAAGGTATTCAGGAAGAGGAAGGAGGTAAGAGAGAATTTCTGTCCCTGCCATACTCACAGGCTCCTTGTGTACTGCCTTGCATGGGAGACTTTAATATTCATTTCATATCCAGATTGGATTCAAGTGAAACATAAACTTGCAATTTAAAACCAGAAGCTCAAATAACCATGGCTGAACTGACTGAGTGAAATAGAGGAATTACTGAAGATCATATCCACATTCCTGAAAGGAGAAGTGTCCTTTTGATTGAGCTGTTATTACCAGGCTCTTGGTTATGTTCCTTGTTCTCTTGGTTACGTTCCTGGCTCTGCCTAGGGGTTTGTTTGTTCCCTTTAAATTACAGAATCATGGAATTGTTTAGGTTGGAAGGCACCCACCTCATTCCACAGCCCTGCTATGGACAGGGACAGCTTCTACTAGCCCAGGTTGTTCAATGCCCCATCCAACCTGGCCTGATCTTTTAATTTCTATTTCCTATTAGGAGTAAATCAGTTCTGTGAGCATTATCTGTTTATGTAGAGGCTTCCCACTGCTAAAAGCACATGTGGAACCTTGTTTGTAGGAGACTCTTAAAAGGATAACTAAAAACTGCTGTAAAACAATAATCCCCTCAAAAATTCCTCAGCTTATGAACATGACAACCAGCACCAGGATGAAGGTGAAGATGATGATCAGAATAATGCAAATGAACAGCAAGAAGCAGAACATCAGGCAGAAAATCAGCAGGCTGATGAATCAGTAAGTATGAATTAAGATGCTGAGGGTTGCAGTGTTACTGAAGTGAGAACCTACAGGTCTTATCTGACACAATTGCACCTCTAGAAATGAGAGGAGCAGAGGTCTGCTAGGGAGACAGGCTTGGCAGTTGAAAACAATGTCTAAAATCCATTTAAAGGTGTCCTTACTCATTTGGGAAGAAATAAAAGAAAAAAGCTTCCTTGTTGGAAGCAAGCTGTTTATTTCCGCATTCCTTTGATCTGTGCTTTCAGTGGAATAAAGGATTTGGTTTTAGCTGGGACTTGAACAGGTACATTTGGCTTCAAAAAATACCAGCAGTGCCCAGACAAAATGAGAGGGGATGGTATTTTTCATGCTTTGATTAATTAAAGGCCAGCTCAAAAGCCAGTGTAACCAGCTGGAGTCGGTACAGAGGTGTGAGTCCTGAAAGAGGATGTAGGTCAGCACTGAGCTGAGCCCTGATATGGACTGCACAGAAGTCTGGGGCAGGAGAATCACCCCATGCCTTCCCCCAAACTCCAGCTTACCTGCTGCTGTCAACATCAAGTGCACCTTCCTTCCTCCCCTCCCATTCAGCAAATTACGATGTACAGTGACTATTTCTAATGGATCTTTAATTTGTTGTCTATAACCATATAAAACTGCTTTTATTGAATGATAAGCAGAAAATGCTCCTTTTCTGCATGGCATAGGTGAAAAGTGTTCTGTTTTCTTGTAGACATAGCCAAGGTCAACAGAGCAGGACAGGCTGATACTGAATGATGCCATCAGCTCTGTGTGGAGCTGTGAGCATTAAACTCTTATCTGTGTTCACATGGCCTTATCAGGCACTGTCAGCTAGTCAGTAAACACAGGTTGTTCAGTAGCCTCTGGCACAGAAATGCTCAGATTCTGTGAGTTTCAGCTGACAGGTACCTGTACCTCTGTCCCTGCTCATGCTGAGGTACCTCGGTGAGCCCTGATCCTGCAGAGATTCCAGCTGGTGCCAGTGGGCATGGAGCTGGTTCTGACAGCCCCTGCTGCTGTTCTTTCATGGGAAATGCAGCTGGACCAGGAGCTAAATGTATTTAACACTCATTCCTGTAAATTACAGAAGGCAGCCATGGAAGATGTGAATCCTGCTGATGACCCCAATAATCAGGGAGAAGATGAATTTGAAGAAGCTGAGCAAGAGAGAGAAGGAAACCTGCCTGATGAAAATGAAAAGCACAAGGAAACGGGTCAGAAACAAGGCCACCCAGGAATGGAGGAGCACTTGGTGGTGGGTAAAGGCAAAAGAGGCACCTCTGGGGCTCCTTCAGGAGGTTAAAGCTGCACATTTCAGCTGTGTTGGAGCTGTAAACTCCTCCAGGCAGAGAGAGTCTCAGATTTTATGGCATTGGTCTTCAATGGGGTGAATATTCCATTGTCTTCCTGCTTAGTATGGAAAGTCTTGCTTTATTCTATGAAGTGATTTTTCTTATATTCATCCTGTTATTTTTTAATTGAGGGCAATTTTAAATCACAGAGCTGGGCTCTCCCTACTGCTAATGAATGCATTAAAACTTCTCCTGCCATTATTGTTACTTTAGCCTTACAGGGAGCTTTAGTTCCAGAACAAGAAGCTTTAATCTTCAGCCCTCTGATTATTAGGCAAGCTCATAGAACTGAATTTTTATGTGATCTTTGTGCAGATGGCAGGAAATCCTGACCAGCAGGAGGATAATGTGGATGAACAATACCAGGAGGAGGGAGAAGAGGAGGTAAGAACACAGACCCAAGGCAGGTGTAGGCTCAGGCAGCAGAGCACAACTCCATTAACACCCAACCTTGGTGTCTTCTAGAACTGCAGGATGAGCCCAGATCACTTTGTCTGACTTTAGCAAACCTGGGAAGTCTTTGCCATTACTCTGCTGTCCCCTTCTGGATACATTCAGGGTTACTCATGCTCCTGTGCTGCAATCCATTAGTCTTCCATGCCACACAGCATTAATTGTGCAATAATTGAAAAGATTAAGCCTTTCACAACACAAGGAAAATTTCCTGGAAACCTCAAGGTCACAGAAAACCTCATTAATCTCTAATCACACACTGGAGTTCTGAGCAAACTGCTTCCTTGGCCACTTACTTACTCTTTAGCTCTGACTTTGATTTATCTGTGCTCCTCCTGAGCAATCCAAGCTGCAGCTCATGGAGTTGCTCAGGAAGCTGACAGCACGTGGAGCTGGAGGAGAGGCAGGGAAGGGACTTTTTCCTTCATGTCATGCTCATTGTGCAGGCACCACCCTGAGCCACCCCACAGCCCCTCAGTAGTACCTGATTAATTCCTATTTCTGCTTCCCACAGAATCCCTTTGAAAAAAAACCCTGAAATTGGCTGCTGTCACTCCCTCATGGGGAGCACTTTGGATTATCTGGGTTGCACTTAGCATTCACCAGTGTGAAATGCTGCTGCTCACATCCAAGGAGAGCACTGGGAATTGGGCAGAGCTGGCCTTTGGCTGCTGCTCCTTGGCTTCCAGGAAGCAATTTATACACATCTCCTAAAGGATGTGCCCACTGTGCTGACCTGGTAGTAGGGAAGAGGGAGCAGGGACTGAGTGAGCAATTAAGAGAGAAAAGAGATGCTGCAGTGGGCATCAGTTTCTTTAATAGATGGACTCAGATATTATCCTGTGCTGTTCAGTTCTTTGCCACAGTGATCCTGGTGTGATGGATGCCTCTGACCCAGCTCACAGGACACTGTTGGGAGCAGACAAGCACAGCAGCACTTCCCAAAAGGAAATCAAGTTTACTTCAAAACATTCCTCTTTCAAATTTGCACCTTACATGGGAAGTGGGGCATGGAATGGAGGGAGAGTGCTGACAGAACAGAAAGGAATGAGAGATCCAAAAGCTGAACATTAGGGACACAGATTCAGCATGATCTGCTCTCTCCAGGGAGAGCATTGGAAGAGATTCTGTGAGAATTGTCTTTAAAAGTTAGATGCTCTCATAGGAAGTGAGTTTCCTGATTGTTGGGTGGTTATGGTTCTTTTTATCCTCCTTTAACCTCTCCCTGCTCTCTTCTCCCTTCTTTAGAATCTTCATTCTGTAAAAGTACCACTGTGAGAATGTGCCCAGCTGTGCCACAGGCCACTCTTTGAAAGGCAATTAGACCATACAGAACTTCTCTTGTGCTTTGCAGGTGCAGGAAGATCTGACTGAAGAGAAGAAACGAGAGCTGGAGCACAATGCTGAGGAGCCCTATGGGGAAAACGAGGAAAATGTGAGTCCTGTGCAAGGCTAGAGGGACAGCATCAAACCCTTATCACAACTGCTCATGGCACAGGGATGGGACATAATAATTGTTCTAGCTTGCTTTGGATCACAGGGTTGTTCATTTCATGCTGTCCTAGCTTCCTTCAGCTACCCTTCCATCTCTATGTCAGTTCTTGCTCCCTGGAGGCTTTGGAAAATCTTTTTTTTTTCTGTTTCTGCCCATCAGCTCTCACAACTCCAGCTGAAAATCATTTCATTGTCCTGAAATAAGCTGTAAGGAAGCTGGCACTGAATCTGTTGTAAGTTTGTTTTGTTTTCCCCAATCAGGCAGATGAAAAGAATAACAGAGGGACAGACCAAGAGCAAGAAATGCAGGAAGACAACAACCAGAAAGAAATTCATGAAGAAAATTATGAGGAGGAAGAGGAGGAGGAAGAGGAGGAAGGCAGAGCTGTTGCAGCAAAAACTCGCAGACGAGGGGAGATGTAGTTCCTCCCTTCATTTTTCTTTTTCCATTACACAAATTCCTGTTGTGTTTTTTTTTTAAGAAACAACTTTTTTTTAGGATATTTAATTTAAAGAAAAAAAAAGGCTTGTGTTTTCCACTTTTTACTTTTCTATTAGATGCTGTCCTGTGTTTATATGAATACAATATTTTGATACTCTAGATTAGGATTTCTTTTCTATCCAGGCTGTACATAACCAGACATCCTCTAGGCTGAATTTTTTCTAACTCTGGGCACGGTTTATAGAGGCCATTTTGGATACACTTTCACCTTGTCCAGGCCTGACAGAATGTTTGGTGTCATGTCAGGTGCACTCAACACTGAAGGAGTATTCCTAGTGCCTAAATCCAGGTGACTTCAGTCACTCCAGCTCGTTGTCTTCCATGGATTTATTCTGACCAAGGGCTGCTTATTCCATGTAACCTCACAAAGTCAAGCATGGGCCGAGCCCTTTGCAGGACCAGGCCTTTTCTAGGTGCAGAACAGTTATAAAATATGCAAATTTTACAAGCCTTCAGCATGCAGCCAAGTTGCCAGCTGTTAATTTTGGCAGCTGTTTAGATACGGTTCAATTATGCATTTATTTTAATGAGCATTCCCAGGTACTTCAATTACATTCAGTACCTGGCTGCTCATGCAAATGGGGCTGTGCTGAGAGGAGCTGGGAGCTAAAAAACAATTTAGACTTGGAGCTCCATTATGCCAAATCAAAACACTACAGCTGTCACAGGGATGAAGATTTACAGCAGCAGCAATTTCCTTGTCCTAGTTGATGTATAAAATATTTGACCAGAACCAGAGTGATGTTGCCTCAGTGCCATGTTTTCTGGAGGGTGTAGTGGCTGAGCTGGCACTGTTGGTGCAAGATGTTGAACTTAAGGCCTTTACCTTCTTTTCCTTATTTATTTACAAAAATCTGCTGGAAGGATTTCTGTGTGCCCCGGGCTGAGACTCAGACTCGAGCCAAAGCCCACAGAAGTTGTTTAGCCCAGCAAATATCTCCAGCACTGCATGCTGAAACCTGAGGGGGGGAGGGAAGTGACACAAAAATGGTGCCTTGACGTGGGCTACCCTGAACATAATCCCAGCGCATGACTTATACAATATTTGTATTGGTACAGACACTAGTTATTTAATATATGTTAAAGGAGAATGGGAATCTGGATTTCCCAGGCTATGCCCCATTGCTGGAAATGAGGCACAGGGGAGCTCCCCATCAAAGGCTGTGTTAATATATAAAGGGAGAGGGAGTGGGGGTTTTTTTCCCCTTTTTTTTTTTTTTTAATAATGATGCATAGCAATGTTTTTAGTTTAATTTTTTATATGAATGTAATTTAATTCATTTTTCTACTAACTTGATTGTATTATGTTTTATAGTTGGTTTCCATTCATTGCAATTTTCCTAATTGTCCCAGATCCAGTGCTTATGTTTCATAGGAAGATTTTTGTCAGTGAGTATTTTGGGTTTTCTATTTACCATAAATCAGATTTACCTTATGTATAAAAAAAAGTTTACATGAGACTGTAAAATGTATAATATGTACATAATCTTCAGAATACAATTATTTTGGTAAATTGGCCTGTATTTTTAATGTCATGGTTGCAGTATTTAATTATTTGAGGCATAATAAAACTTGACTGCAGTCAATAAACTGGAATGTAGTTACTGATCTTTCACAAGCATGAGGGTTTATGTCAGTTTTCCTAATGAGGTGTTTGGATTTCATTTTAACACAGGAAACAGGGACAGGCAGGGGGAGGGATGGAGCCCTGGCAGCATTTTCAGGGAAGTGGAATATTTTTGTTAGTGATATTCCCACCTCTGTGCCTGATGAGGGTCAGAGTGCCAGACCCAGGGAGACCATGGGGGAGCTGAGCTGGTCCTTATTGCTATAGGATCCCTGGAATTCAAGGAATGCTAAATCAAGAATTTAATGAGTTTCTGTGACCTAAAAACAAGTGGAGCTGGGCCACAGCCCCAGCCTTGGAGCAGAGGATGAGCAGCACAGGGGAGTGCTCAGTTTTCCAGCTCAGAGCGTGATCCCACTGTGATGCTCTGGTTTAGGACTAACAGAGAGGAAGTTGGAATTCAAAGGGAAATGTTCCATCACTTTGGGATTTGGCAGCAGCAGAGCAGCCCTGGGCATCCCATGACCAGTGCTGGCAGGGACTCATCAGAATACTGGAGACAGTTCAGGGAGCAGGGGGAGAGCACTGGGAAAACTCTGCTCGTGGAAGGAAAATCCACTCTACAGACAGCTCAGGAGAGGAGAGTCTGCTGCCTTGGCTGGGAACACATACAGGGAAATGCCCAGAGAGGCAGGAGCCCTCAGCCCCCCACTGAAACACAAAACCAAACCCCACCATAAAATTCTGACCAGAAATAGTGTGTTTGCTCATTGGGTGAATTAGTTACTGCAGCAATCAATTTAAAGCTGCAATGAATTGTTGATCATGAGACGTCTTTGAAAATCCTCTCTGGTTCAGCCCCAGCTTGGGCACCACGAGAGAATCCTGCCCACCACAAGCTGGAATGTCAGTCAGGAGGATGGTAAGAGCTCTTGAACACATGAAAAAATATCACAATGCAACAAACAAACCCAGTGGAATTAATTCTGTGGGTCAGGGCATGCTCCAGAGCTCACCTGGGTGAGGCTGCTCCGCAAAGAGCAAGCAGCGAATGCTGTGGTTGGGAACACAGCCCTTAAATCCATTTGTCACCCAAGCACAAATCCGGGGCTGACACCTCCTGCCCAGCTCTGCTCAGGTTTCCAGGGGAAGGAGCCTTGGGGCACTCCCTGCTCCAAATGACCTTGCCTGAGCTTTGCCAGTCTGAGCACGTAAATTCTGTAAATTCGGTGTTTACTGAGCTCAGAGCTGCCTGCTCTGCTGCACCAGGGATAAATGGACACACACAGCACCCGCAGGGTGAGGCAGGGAGGAACCACAGCTCTGCATCCACAGCAAGGTAGAAAGTTGCATTTGGTGCATCTGAAACAGCAGCAGCCCCCAAACAAGAGTTCCCTCCTTGCTGGTTCAAATGCAGAACTATTCAACATCATCATCATCATCACAACTAAAGAGAATAAAAGCCCAAATAATTTTGCTGTATCTGCTAGTAAAGTTTGTTTTTTTCCCTTAGAAGTTCAGCATATTCTAGGTGTCCATAGCTCTGTTAGAGTCAGCTGAGAAAAACAACAGCTTTACTTGTTCCTGTGTGCTGAAACACACCCCAGGAAATCCACAGGCATTCTGATCAATAACTTACCATTCCTTGAAACACAGTCACTGGACTTTAATCCATGTTCTGTTCTCAAACCACTTTAAGGAAGTGCTAAACCCTATTGCAGTGAGAGGTGCAGAGAGAAGCCAGCACAGGGATTTGGACAAGGATTTTTGAGAGGAAACCTCCAGACTGGTCCCAAGTTTAGCCCCAGAGTCCTGCTGAACCTTCTGATCATGCTCACTGACATAAAACTGGATCTTCTGTAGTTTTCAACCACACAGCAAATGGTTTTGTCAGTTCAATTAAAACGATTTTGCAGCACAGTTTTGACCTGGGGTGATCTCTCACTGTTTTAGTCCCCATCCCTTGTTTTGTACAAGCCCCTCTGCTGCCAGCTGTGCTTCCTCAGCTCCACATCTGCATTTCCACTGCACAAATTAATGCTCCCCCCAAGTTTCAGATGTGGCAAAACTATCAGGACAGTTTTTCCATCACAAATTCTCCATTTGTCAGCCACATACGGATCCCAGCACCCCAAAAATATCTGGAACACAGTCCTGGTGCCTTGGGAGCTGCAGGGAATGCCCATCCCAGAGCCTGGAAAAGCTGCCACAGGCTCAGAGAGCTGCCTTTGGTGCAGTTATGAGGGTAACTTTGAGTTGAAGTTGATACAAAGGTGAGCATTAATGAAAGGTTAAATCTCCCAAGGAGTTTTATTCACAGTCTTGCACCAAGAGAACAAAAAATAGTCCTAAATGGCACTTTGGAAAAGGCAGCAGCCTTAATTAATGAACAAATGCTACTGCTGGGTGCTCAGCAGAAAAAAGTGATCAATTCTGTGAAAAGGAGATTATGGAATTAGTTCCCAGACTGTGTGGGATCCATTATCCAGTGGTGTCAGAGAGAAGGGCAAGACCTGCAGGGTCCTCCTGCCCTGCAGAAAAGCCAAGCTCAATCTTTGCCAGCAGAGGATGCAAAGCACCCCTGGACAGCTGCAATTGTGGAGAGGGGCCCAGGGCAGCCCTGAGCAGGACACTCCTGGCTGCAGAATCCCAGAGCTGTTTGTGTACAGCAGACATTCCAGTGAAATTCCTGCATTTCAGGCACCCAATTTTCCAGTCGTTTGTTGTGACCCGTGAGGAATGTGACAGCTCCCATGCATTAAGCTGAGATGATTTAATATACAGATATATACACTCATATAAATAAATATAATGGGTACAATCTGGAAGAGGAATAACTTAGGCTGGTTATTAAAAGAAATTCTTCACTGTGAAGAATTAGAAAATAGAAACAGGAGTCCCAGGGAGGTTGTGGACTCCCTGGAAGTGTCCCAGGCCAGGTTGGATAAGACCTTGAGCACTCTGGGACAGTGGAAGGTGTCCCTGCCCATGGCAGGGGTGGAACTGGATGAACTTTAAGGCCTCTTCCAACCCAAACCATCCTGGAATTCTAAATCTATGAACGTGCAGCTATACAGAAATATCTATTACATGAAGTAATTTGTGCAGAATTGTGTTTACCTGAGCCTTGGGCAAAAGGCTCTTGTTGATGAGCTCAGTTCTGAGTTTCCAGACTCTCCTACAACCCAGGACAGCCCTTTATGAATATCTGTATCCCACTGACCTGTTTCCCCGAGGAGCATGAGCATTATTATGTGGCAGGGAAGAGCCAGCCTGGGCTGCCAAATGCTCCAGGAAACAAAGGCAAATTGGAAATGGTTCCCTCCCTGTTCCATGCCATGCCAGATGGCCATGCTAATGGATCGGTTTGGTTGTAAAATGAAGGGATGTGGTGCAATAATGAAAAATGTTGAGATGCTTCCAACCTCCAAATCAATATTTTGATGAGTTTTAAAATAAACTTGTTGAAAATAATGCTGTGATTTGAAGAAAGTCTTTGTGGAAGTGTTATAATTCACAGTGACAGATCTGCAAAGCCTCAATCCATGTTGTTCCTGAAGAGACATTGAGATTCATTCTGGAGAAAGTTTAAAATTAGAATACTGAAAAATTTTTCAGTAGTTGCAAAACTGAGAAGCTGTTCAGAATAGAGTTTCTCACTGGTGTTTTTGTGTAGAGCCTCAGGAACCCAACCAGGAGATCTCCAAAACCCAAAAACCTGAATTCCTGTGGGTTATTTGGGGGCTGTGTTGCAAAGCAAGGAGACTCAGTGCCAGGATGAGGAAAGAGCAGCCACAACTCTCATCCTGCTTCTCTTTCCACATGGATTTGGGCTGTGCTGTAATTAGCAGCTCTCCAGGTTATTCTGCATGGTGTTTCCACGCTGTCAGACACCCCCTCAGGGCTTGTCCTCACAGCAAACATCACTACACCTGTAATTTACAATTTACCTCAGTGCCTGCTGCATTCCCCATCCAAAGCTCCCTGTCAGATTGCCTCAAGGAAACCTCTGCTCTGCTCTGGCACTGCCTGGATGCAGCACAAAGCCCAGCTCCAGCCCCTCTCACCCTGTTTTATTCCTCCTGTTCAGCTTTCCTGCCTTCAGCACCTGTTGTGGCTTTCCAGTGGATCCCCATGGATGGCACTGACAGCTCAGGTGCTCCCCTTACCACCAAAAACTGCTTTATTGAGCCTAGTGGATTGAAGGCTTTGCAGGTGACATCCCCATCAAAGGAACCTCAGCTCCACACCTGAGCTGCCCCCATTCTGAGGGGACATCCCAGGAATTACAGCCAGTGTGGGCAGGACAGAAGGAAGGGGGCATTTCCATCTTACTGGGTAGCAAAGGTTTCACAGCTCAAGCTATTGAATGTTACAGTGTGGAAAAAGAAGAGGAGATTATTTGACATTCCTCTGTATCTTAGCAAACTGCTGAAGATTCATGAATATTTCAGAGAGTCCTGGCTTTTTGAAAGGTGCCTTAAATCTCTTTGGTGTGCAGCAGATGTGGTGTTTTCCATTCCAGGTACAGCATCACAGATTGAGCTCTAGCTTGGGCTGCTGGCATTCTAAGCAGCAGAGGGAAAAAAATTAAATAAAAATAAATACTTTCTTCCCTTACAGGGCAATCCCACATCTGCCAATTCTGTTGGTGAATAACCTGGTCAGTGATTTGCTTATCCCACATCACCTCTTCCTGTTCCCAGCAGCTGGACTTTGCTAAAGGTGCCTCCTGTGGAAACCAGCATCCAGCTGGGGTAAAAGCACAGAGCCAGCTCCCAGTTTTGTTTCCTGGCCTCCACAAAGCTGCATTTTTTCCTTCTGATGGTGTGGGCAGTGTGTGGGCAGTGGATTTTGAACCTCCAAAACCCACAGATCTCATCTCAGAGAATGCAGACAAGTGAAACACAGAAAAAAAAACCAAAACCAAGGAATTGAGGGCTCAGGCATGGCAGGAAGAGCTTGGTTTGTTTGGTCCCTTATGGGTAGGGAGGGAAATTCTCATTTTGTGTTACCACATCCATCCCCTGCAGGGCAGGACACACATCCCACTGTCTGGAGTGTAGAATTACAAACATCCAGTGAATTTTCCCCATTCCTCACCAGCTTTGGGCCCATTTGTGTGTCCCCTCCTGCACAGCACCAACACAAATGGATTGCTGCATCATCCCTTTGTGCCCAAACCATGTAAGTGTGCTCAGAAAGGGGCAGCTCACCACCTTCCTCACCCTCCCCACCAGGCAGCCAGCTCTGACAGCCCAAGAAATGCAATACCTAATAAGAGGATTAAGTAGAGAGGAATTCTGTTTAATATTGTATTAGCAATGGCAGATCCCTTCCCTGCCTCTCCAGCTCCCTCACAGGATACAATGTCCAGGCTTGTAAGGGAAGCTCATTGACATCTGATCAGTCAATAAATCTGTTCTTGGTTTTTAATGACCCCGAGAGCTGTTTCCACACGCTCACATCATCTTACCAACAATTTACCCTCATAAATTAATTATTTCCTTTAGGGCCTTTTAAACCCTAGGACCTGTTTTAGCTCCTTTGCAACAATTCTCATTTAATGGTAAATCAAGGCTCAGGGTTAAACCTCACCTGTCCAAACAGAGCTGTGCAAAACCAGAAACAGAGGCAGAGACACGAGGCTGCTCCTGGGCACAAAAACTCCAACAAACAGCAACAAAAATCTTCCCAGAGGATCCAGGATCCAGCTCAGAGGGATGGAGCACGTCTGCTGTGAGGAAAGGCTGGGAGAACTGGGGTTGTTCAGTCTGGAAAAGAGTGCGGGGTGAGCCAGTTGTGACCTTCCAGGACCTGAGGGGAGCTTCAAGAAAGATGGAGAGGGATTGTTTAGGGGGGCTGGAGTGACAGGACAATGGGAATGGCTTTAAAGTGACAGAGGGCAGGGTTAGATGGGATTTTGGGAAGGAATTCCTCCCTGTGCGGGTGGGCAGGGCTGGCACAGGGTGCCCAGAGCAGCTGTGGCTGCCCCTGGATCCCTGGCAGTGTCCAGGCTGGACAGGGTTTGGAACAACCTGGGATAGTGGAAGGTGTTGGCACTGGATGATCTTTAAGCTCCCTTCCAACCCAAACCATTCTGTGATCCTACAATTCAGAATAAGTGGGTTTGAGTCCTCTGTTGCTAAATCCTGCACCTGACAGTTGCAATAATTTTCCCTTCTGTGCCTGAGTTTTCTGCCTGTGTAAACGGGGAGGACAGTCCTCTGTTATCATAGAAGGACTTGATCAATAAGAATGTATTAAAGATTCATACATAGATGTATTAAAGCATCCATGCTATGCTAATGTCTCCCATTTAAATACTATAAAAAGCTCAGTGGGCTCTTGACTGAGCCATTAAGTGAACGATGGGCAAATTGGAAATGTCCAAGAAAAAAGGAGCAGAATTACACTGTGCTATGAAACACCAGGCAGCTCCCATAAAAATCAATGGCACTGCAAAGCAGTAAATTGCAGGGGAGATGAGCTTTATTTCATGGCTCATAAGTGAACATGAATCTCTAACAACCTGTCAGCCCTGACAGCTGTGCTGTTGCAAGGAACTGGGTTTTTGGGAGCTGCCTCCATCCCCTGGACCTGCTCCTGTGGGCAGCACTCCTCTCCAGCAGGGACAATCATCCAGGGGAAGGGATATCCCCACCAGGTTTCATTCAGTGCATTCAGGTGGCAGAAAACCTCTCAGGGCTCATCCCCCTGAAATCTGAACACTGCTGGAGTGGCTGAGATGTGCCAAAACTCCTTTAAAATGTTGGGTTTGTTTCTGAGTGTTCTGCTCTCCAAACACCTTCTGCTCCAGGCACACAAGTTATTCCATCATTATTTCCCAGCTATTCCCCAATAATGTTATGGCTGCATCTTAAGGAGGGACAGAGAGAAAAGCTTTTCCTGCCTGAAAAGTGACTCAAAAACCTGTGACAGGGCTACAGGAGGAAACAGGAGAGGTTTCCACATGCCTTGACATTTTGTCCTGCTCCAGGACAAACCAGAGCAGGAGGCTGCAGTGTTTCTAGCTGGGTTCATGGCAGGGAAATTGCTCACACATGGCAGGCATCAAACCATCAGGCTGCTAAAAACTCATCAGGGGAGGAGCAGAGACAGATTTTGGTGGATTTGGTGAGGTGGAGGTGTGCTGTGCCTGCTGAAGTGGGATGGCTGAGGGCACTGCAGGTTAAAATGCAGGATGGAGCAGCTTTGGCTCTCCCTGAGCTCCCTGGCAGAGCCTTCCCCTAGCCTGGTATGCCACAAACATAATAATAAGTGATCTCCTTTTGGATTTCCACTCCCAGAACTAGTTTTGGTGCTGGCTGGGCATTGGGGAGCACAGTGCCAGCTCCAGAGCAGCAAGAGAAGCCAGCAGGGGATCTGCACAAATCAGCATCTCGTGGCCTTACCAGAGATAAAGGTCTATGGGAACAGCAGATAGAAATCACAAAAGTGACAGAAATCCCTGAGCTCATGGAAAAAAACCCTCAGATTTCACCACTGCCCCCTGCTTCATCACACACCTTTTTATCTAACAGTGAAAAGCAGGAACTGCCAAAACACTGAGAGAACAAACCGGCCTAAAAAACTTTGTTTTCAAAAACTTTATCCCTCAAGATAAGTTCTTCACCTTCTCCTCTCCCCAGACACTGCATTTTCCTCCAGATCCCCCTTCAAGCTGCCAATTTCCCCACACATCCCATGCCAGGGAGGCACTTCCAGCTCATCTTTCAACTATTTTCCTTTTCCACAGTGTTTTAGTTCCCCTGATGATTTCTTATTATCCTCCAAAAGGCGTTTAAATCTGTTTTCCCAACCCACCCAGCACAATAAATTATCTGGAATTAAATTAGCTATTAAAGGGCTAATAGAATCGTTCCTTCAGGGGCTAAATAAGTTATTGCAAACTTTATCTGCAAGGGGGAAGGTTTAAAAATGTGTTCTTCCAACAGGTTTTAGTCCTTATTATACACTCTGAGCCTATCTGTGGCAGCCACTCAAGGGACCACAAGAATCAGCTGCTCAGCACAGATGGCCCTGCACTAAGGGTCAAAGAAAAGAGCACAAAAAACGTGGAAATACTTTAAAACCATTCCTGCAGGCAGTGGCTGCTGGCTGGAGTTACCTTTGTGAGGGGTTTCACTGCCTTTGAAATTCCTCCTCAGCACTGCTCATGCAATTTCATTGTCCAAGAATTTTGCTCTTGTTGTTTGGCTTTGCTTTGTGTTTTAAGCAGGATTTCTGTTATCTCTCAGGAAAGTAAAATATGTTTGCTTTATTGTGAAAGGATTAGGAGCTGAGACATTGTGTAGTGTTAAAGCAGCATAGACTGTCCATCACATAACAAAAACTTAGCAACAAAAGCCCTCAAAAACTGATTATGAGAACAATTTTCCTCTGTATATAACAACCTGGGATGAAGGGCTGAAATTCAGCTGAGGGGATGAAAAAGCTGTACTGGACATTATTCCATCTTGGAAAAATGCTGGGTAAATAAATACCTGTTGAGTGGGTGAAAATATCCATTGGGCTTCATCTGAAGGTGAAATTACAGGTGGTAAACTTTGAATTTCATCATTTTTGGGAAGAAATGGTTAAACAATGCCCAGCAGAAAGAGCCTGGGAGGGAAATGTGGGGTGCTCAGCCCCACAGAGGGTTTTGGGAGTCCCTCTGCACAGAACCAGCACATTGTGACTCCAAAAGAGACCTTTCCCATGAACATCCAGGCAATTTTAAGGAGCTCCATAATAAGGGGATGTTATCCTTTTAGAAATCCTATGAAATGGAATTCTTTGAGGCACTGGAGAGTAATTTGCACAACCCTAAAAATTAGCTCAAAGAGGAAAAAAGGCACTTTAAAGCCAGACCTAGTGGCAGCTCCCTCAGGTGGGCTCTTTCAGCCGTGCTGGGTACAACTTCCAGCAAAAACTCAGCAACCAAGAGACCCAGAATGGCTTAAGGAAGAAAGAATGGCAAATTGCAGCTGGTTATTATTGTCAAAAAGTTCAGCATTTCTCTGTGAAATCTGTATTTCTTTTGGCTGTAGTTCATTCCACTGAATAAAACACTTTTTTTTTTTTTTTCTAATTAATTTCAACTTCTGGCAGCTGCACTTCAGTTCACTGGCCAGGGTTTCGTGGCTGCTCTGCTCTCTCCAGTTCTCATTGTTGGATAGTTCAGGTCAGATTATTTCACCCAAGACAATATTCATGGCTGTGACAGCTCCCAGTGCTCAGACAGACATCTATCAAATAGATGAGCCCCTTATTCTGTGAATATCTTCCAGTAATGGGGTTTGTTCAAACAGGATTACACAGGGAAATGAAGGAAAGGACAGGAGGGAGTAGCTAAAATTGGTACTGAGGGAGCTGCAGGTGGTTCAGAATGAGCCTTGTCCCAGCTGGTGACAGCAGAGTTCACCCCTAGGACAGGACAGGAGCTGAGGGTATCTGGGATGGGATTCCTGCTCTCTGGAATTGCACCTGGCTCTCCTGCAAGCAGCATGCTGCAGCCCCAGCACAATTCAAGGATGCACCTCCAGGTAAATGAGGAAAACTGTTTGAAAGAAAGAGATGAATTGCAACTTAATTCAAACAGCATAAGGAGGAAGGCTGGATTCAGCTCAGTCCTAAGGGAGCCCCACAGTCCTGGCAGAAAGAAGATTTTGGGTACCATGCATCAAGAGCACAGGAATTTCCATCAGATATTCCCAGTGGGAACAGCTCTCCTCAGCCTTCACAAAGACACCTTTTCCCCACAGCACACAGAATTCACTCACTCCAAAGCCAGCTTGTATCAGAAACAAAAAAAAAGGGAGAGATGTTGGATGGGAACAGAGCAGCAGCAGAGGGAACACAATGTGCCACGTACAGGGGAGAAAAGGCACCCCTGAGCCCCAGCCCAGCACGGGGGGATAAATCCCAGCACAAGGTCCATGCTGGAAGCAGACAGAGCTCCTGGAAAGGGAATAGAAGCAAGGAGAGGGTCAGCCTTCAGAAAGTTTCTCAAAGAACTTGGTTAGCAGCTGCTTCTCCACAGCTAAGTCACATTCAGTAATTAATAACCCAACGTTTATGGCCTGAAAAAAGTGAGTAATAACCAGGTTACCTTGTTCTGCATCTCTCCTGCAAGGAAAGGCTGAGAGAATGGTGTTTGTCCAGGCTGGAAAAGAAAGGCTTTGGGGCATTCCAGTAGCTGAAGGGAGCTACAGGAAAGATGGAGAGGGACTTTGGGCAAGGGGCTGGAGTGACAGGACAAGGAGGGCAGGATCCCAGCTAAAAGAGAGCAGGTTTAGGTCAGATATTAGGAGGAAGTGAAGGTGGTGAGGCCCCAGAGTGGTTTTGGACTCCCCATCCCCAAAATTATCCCAGGCCAGGCTGGATGCACCTGGGAAGGTGGAAGGTGTCCCTGCCCTTGGCCGAGGGGTGGGACTGGATGATCTTTAAGGTCCCTTCCAACCCAGACCATTCCATGATTTTATGATTCCATATTCCCCAGAGAGTGCTACACAGGACTCTGCACAGCCAGATAATTGTGCTGGAACTTGGACAAACTTGGGCACAATTCCTGCTGCAAACTGCTCCCTCCAGGTGAGCGCTGCATCCAGCACCAAAACTGCTTCAGACACCCAGGCATGGCACTGAACCAGGGTGTGAAGGTCCAGAATTAAAGGCAGAGCTAAGGAAGACTGAATTAGGGCCTCTTCAATAACTGTGGTGAAAATAAACCCAGCTAGAATAAATGGGATTATATCTGCAGGGAATTTCATCCTGGATTTATTCTGGCACGTTCCAGCTGACAAGAATTACCAAATACAATAATTAGGCACTCTGATACTGTGAGGTTCTTGGTTCAGAGTGCTTGAGTGTGATACTGTCACAGCAAAAAGCTTGGGACATTTGTGACATGGGACATGGCAAGCACTCTGAGCACTCCCCTCTGTAGAATTTACATTATTTTCCATTTTCTCCTCAGACATTCATCTACCCTTTGGAGCTTCAGCTCTGATTTTATGGTTGTATTTTAAAGGAAGACAATAAAATAAAACAAAATAGCAGAGGAGAGCAAACTGCTGATACTTTGAGTGGGAGCCAGTGGTAAAGTATCAAACTGTGTGTACCAAAAATGCAGCAGGGCTGAGCAACTTGTTCTTTGTCTTTTAGATTCCAAATATCCCCCGAGCTGAGCACGTTGCTGTAGAATGTGCCCTGCTTCAGACACCTGGAGTTCTGCCTTTGAAAGGCAAACAGGGATAGCTTGTACAGACAGGATGATGTTTGTTTAATCCCACAGAACTTGCTCCACCACCACTTTCCTTCTGTCCACACAGCAGCAGACATCCCAAATGCTGTGGTGGCCCTGGAGGGAGCTGCAGGCAGGACCAGGGGAGGGACAAGGAGAGAAATGCTGGTCCTGCAGCACCCAGAGCCAGCCTGGGATGAGTCTGGGGCTCGTGGGAAGCACCAGCCCAGGGTGGGGAAAGGTTTTACAGCCACAGGAGGGACTGAGCTGGCACAGAAACAGCAGCAGGACAAAGCTGTGTGTGATGCTGAGAGCCAAGGAGTGGCTGGGGAAGGGCTGGGAGCCCTGAGAACAGGTGCAGATGCTTGTTTGAGTGTCCTTGGGCTCAGAAAAATGGAGGGTTGTACATTTTATACTGAAAATTAAAAGTGCATCAAGGAAACTCTGACTTCATCATCCACACCTCTTAATAGGAGCACCCTTAAACTGGTTCAGCGCTCAGGTTGTAAAGAGTAATTAGAGCAACCTATTATATTCTGTAGCAACCTATTATATATTAAATTATAGCAACCTACTAGGAAAAAAATAGACTTTGTGTAGAGTAGGAATGGGAAATATATTATCACACAGTAAAAATAAAATTATTAGTTTGAAAAAGAATCAGAAAAAAAAAACCAAAACCCTGGCTAGGATTTCACTCCCCAAGGCTGACTGGACCATTTCCTGCAGCTTGACTAATCATGAACCCTCTGGTCATTCCCAGTTCATTTCTGTCCAAGCTTCTCTCATCCCTGTTTAGATTATCACATTTATTTTTAAGGCTGTTTTTATCCAAAACATTTGTTGCTGATGGCCTTCCTTCCTTTCCTTCAGGGCTTTCAATTGCATCATGTAGTGTGTACCTGGCAATTCCAAACCAAATCTGTCTGGAATGATAGGTTACAAATGAAAAATGAGTGATCTGGGATATCTTAATAGCTTATTTCCACCCTGCTTCCTGCCATGTGCCTCTGCATGTCCCATACATGCATCCAAATGGATCAAAGTGTCAGTCAGCATATTCAACAAATTCATTTTTCCTTTTGGTATTGATAGCAAGGAAATAATCAAAAATGCTGAAAATGCTTAATTGGACAGCAAAAATTAGGTGGTGATGACTGAAAGCTGCCTTAGACAGACCAGGAGGTATTTGATTTTAATCAGACAGGAAGGAAATGGTGAAATGAATGAACAGAGTCTGATATATTCAGATTACAGGTTCTCTGGGGAAAGGGGAGAGTGTTCTGCTTCTCCAAGGTTAAGAGCTCACAGTGCCCTTGTTGGTGACCTGCTCCCTGCTTTGGGAGTGCTTCCCTCCCTTCCATCCCTGCAGCAGAATGGAGATGTGCTCCTGCAGCTCTGAAATCATGGAAGTTGTGCTGGTGGATCCAGCCTGGGCAGGAATTGGGTCCTCACTCATGGTGGGTCAGGGAAAAAAACAAAAACAACCCCAAGTCCCCACTGTGCTGGCATTGCCAGCACTCCAAAGCCATGGACAGGAGCCAGGGCAGGACAAGGACAGGAGGAATCCCTTCCTGGCCATGGGAATGTGCAGGGGCCCTGCAGGGACAGCTGGGACTGACCACAGCACATCCCAAAGGGTGTGCCAGGCACATTTCTCATGGATACAACAACCTGAGAGTGGACAGGACCTCAGGCAGTCTCTTGTGCTGTTCTTGGGACTTCTCTGTGCCCCAGCACTACCAGGCTGAGCTCAAGGGATTCACCAACAAGTTATTTAATCCACAGCAGTGTGGAAATTTGGGGTGGAAGGATTTGCATTGAAATGCCTGAGGATGAAGTACAGGCTGGGCTGATCAGCTCTGCTTTGCCTCTGGTGCACTCTCCAACCTCTGGAGCCCAGTGTGAGGCACTAAAAGAGCTCATTTCTCATGGGAATCCACACTTTTCCCGTTTGCTGTGTTCCCACCCAGGCAGGGCTGCAGTGAACACTCCTGGGGAAGGATATTGCCTCAAAGCCTTTCTTTCCTGAGTGATTTAAATAATTTGGACCAGTAGGAGCACAGGGTGCTTGTCCTTCATGTCCTGCAAGGTGAGGTGTGTGAGCAGATGGATTTTGAAATGCTTATCAGTACTTGATGGTTTCTTCTCTGGTACAACTTTGGTTCCATGACCCATGAACTGGAATAATTACAGATCTTTTAAACCCTGCTCTGAAACTCCTGGGATTATAATAAACGATTGAATGGAAAAGCTTATTTTCTTTCTATTCATTTTGTTAATTTTTTTTTAATTTGATATTGCTCAATTTTTTCTATTCAAACTTTTCTAATTTGTATTGAAAGATTTAGACATAATGAGAAGTGAAGAGACAGCTGAATGAGACAGTTTTGGGCTCATCAGCCCTGGACCTGCCCTGGGATGTTAAGCAGGGCTTTGGGAACACTTTGCTAAGTTTCATGAAATGTCAGGTTCAAAGGAATCTTTGTAAGTAATTGGAAATTGATTTCATGCCACTTTGATACTGAGCTCACCGGTGGCAGCTGTTATTTTACATTTCAGAATGGATGGAAGAAATTCTTCCCTGTGAAGGTAGGGAGGTCCTGGCACAGGGTGCCCAGAGCAGCTCTGGCTGCCCCTGGATCCCTGGAAGTGTCCAAGGCCAGGCTGGATGGGGCTTTGAGTAACCCATGGCAGGAGGTTGAATTAGATGGGCTTTTCTGTCCCTTCCAACCTAAACCATTCTGTGCTCCTGTGATCTCCTTTAAATCTCTTCACAGCACAATGACTCAAACATCACCACCACATTCTTGCTCCTGGATGCACTTTAAATAAAATCAGCAAGGCTCCCCAGAATTACCTCATATTTCCCCGGGATGCCAGAGCATTAAAATAATGAGATGAAAAATTATGAGAGCAGAACCAACTTCCTGTTTGGAAAGAATAAATCAGTGTCTTTGCCTTTCTCTCGTGGCTGACCCAGCACTCAGTCCAAGCAGCAGAGCCCCTGTTCCCAGGAGAGGCTGGAGCAGCTCCTAATTACACCTGCAAGAGGTGGGGGTGGCTTTTCCAGGAGCTGGTCACTGAAACATCTGCCCATGGGACTGGAGCAATTTCCCATCTCAGCCTCCCTTTCTGGTGCTGAATGCTGGAAACAGAGCCCAGTCCTTGAGAGCTTTGTGCTGTGACTTCAGCAGTGCTGGTTTGAATGCCCCTTAGGGTCTGGTACTTTGGGAAAAACCTGTTCCCTTTCTTATTTCCAGCCACAGACCCCTAGCAGTGTCCAGCTGCTCTCTGCTCTTAGCTGGGCCAGGTAAGGTCAGTGAGGTGGGCAGTGGGGGTAAGGTGGTGAACTGGTTTGAAGTGAGAGACTCCAAGTCAGAAAAACAATTTAATAGGGAAAAAATATGAAATACATGCAATAATACAAAAGAAAAATCACTGACAGAGTCAGAATACAACCTGACACCCCGCTAGTTAGAGTGGTGGTAGCAGTCCAGATGAAGTGCTCTTGTTGCAGTAGTGATCCTGTAGAAAGGTCTGGTAGCTCTTGTCCTCTGGAAACCAGTGGGTAAGGGCTGCCTTGGTGCTCCAAATCTCAGTTTTTATCTGGGTAGGAAATGCTTGGCTCTTTCCCCTGGGTGGAGCATCTCCCAATGGGATGATGGAATTTTATCAGCCATGCAGTGGGACTCAATGACCCATGAACAGGAGATATCTCCTGGAGGGAGGATGGGTTGGGGAAAAGATAAAGAACACTGCTCCACCTGATTTTAATAGATGGCCCATTAACAGAGAATATCTCCCACAGAGATAAGGATCACTGCCCCAGCTGGTTTAACAGATGGTGATAGAATACTTTTGGGCACATCTTTACATTGTAACCTAGGACAGATGCTCAGTGAGGTACGGTGGTCAGTCAGGGTAAGGTGGTCAGTGAGGATAAGGTGGTCAGTGAGGGTAAGGTGGTCAGTAAAGCTGGTCCCTCAGGCTCTGTCCCCCCTGCTCTAGCTCCCAGCCTCATTCTCAAGAACATGATGTTTTCTCACACCTGTCCTCAGCTGAAAAGAATATATTTAATACTTTCTGTTCAACCTTCTATTCCCAGATACAATAGGGGTTCTTTGTAATGATAATGTGTTCTGGATTCATTTCTAGACCTGAGGTAGGTCACTATCCTCAGCCCATAGAAAGCTTCCATGTTTTCTGTTCCTACCCCCTCCACAGCAGATTCTGGACCACTTTGCTCTGTACAGCACACGAAGTTCTGTTTCCCTGTTTCAAAGCCCTGCTTGTGTTGTCATTTCTGAGTAAACCACAATCCCTCTCTGAACCCATAAAAGCTCTTTGCAGTGTGTGGTTGAATTTCCCTCCTGATCCTGGGCTGTGTTTATGGAGGGGTTTGTCACAGTCTGCTCTGCTCCCAGTGCTGGGGTGGACCTTTGAGCATGTAAATACTGCTCTGCTTCTCTGAATTTCAAGATTATTTCCTGAGGATAACCAACAAGCTGACACCTCTTTGCAGTGCTCCATTGCCTTTCCCTGTCACAGCTGTAGAAAATCCTCTAAGCCAGATCCTGCAATACATTTAAAACCTTATTATTTCATTAATGCAGTATTTTGATCACCTGTTTTGGCTGCTAAGCTGTGGGAGAGGCAAGGACAGCCCTAATGGAGAGCCTGGGAACTTTCCAAGCTGGTGATTTCTCTTGCCTGGGTGCAGTACAGATGTTGAGCAGAGGTGCTGTGACCTTTGTGCTGCTGAGCCGTGGCACTGCAGACCCTGCAGGGCTGAGCTCTGGTTCCTCCTCCCTGCAGCTGAACCCCCCTGCAGCCAGCACACAGCAGAGGATTTATTGACTGCCTCTGGAATCAGGCAATTCTCTTAACTGGCTTCATTTCCAGGGCTCTGTCATTCCCCCCTGCTCTGTTGGTGGCACAGCTATTTGTGTGCTGCTTGGGATAAAACCCCCAAGATTGGAGAGTAAATCAATCAAAGCCAAGGACAGACACCTCTCAAAGGTAATTGCATCCAGAAATCCCGAGAGCCTTTACAATTCCCCTGTCAGCTCCCACAGCTCTCTCCCGCCTGTGGCTTTGCTTTGAGGAGCCTCTATTAAGCAACAGGACATCCCCAAATAATGCCAGCAGAGAGACAAAAGACTCCTTTCCTTTTCATCATTTACCTCCCCAGTGCCCTCTGGCCACACCAAACTCCAAAGCAAGATATTTTAAAATTTTTTTTATTGTTATTTTTATTTCTAAGGGTCAGAATGATTGGGGTGGCTCAGCTTTTCCCACGTACAAAGCTCATTAAAGAGCACTTGGACATTGGTGGGGCTTTTTATTCAGCTGTGGGATTTGTTTTCCTTTTCTTTGGATGTTCATCCCTGTGTCATTTCCCACAACGATCTTGGGGTCTGAGCTTGGATATATCTTAATTAAATGCAGTGGGAGTCAATAATTGTGAGTTGTTGTCGACACAGAGTTCCTAGATGAGAAAATCACACGCTATTTTTAATACACCAAACTCATGATATTCAGTATAACATTATGTATTATTTATGTACCCATATCCATACTTGGTATCACAAATGCACTCAAAAATGTTTTATTTCTGTTTCAATGTCTCTTTGACCAGTAAAAAAAACCAATAGAACTTCCATAAGCAGGATTTATTGTCTCTTTTAAGCAAGCACAGTTGTGATCCTACAAAAATACAGTGCTAGAGTATAGTGCAGATTCTGTAAAAAAACCTGACATCAGGGGGTGAACAGTCCTCTGGCAGTTTTGGGATACCATCCAGTATTTTCAGGTTTGGCAAATTGGAGAACACACTTAAAGAGAGACAAAAGAAAAAAATGGAAATTGAGAAAAATAATCTTGGGAAATGTTTGGAACAAAACAGATACTGATAAAAAAAGAAACAGTGGATTCAAACATATCTTAAATAGATTTGGGTTTTTGGAAATCTTGATTTGTCATTTGTTGCAGAATTTATCTGATAAAGAGCTAATTAAAACTCTCAGATTTCACTCTATTGTACCACTTTTATATCATCAGACTCAATAAAACACTTCAAGAATTTATCTTCCAGCACCGAGAATGAACATAATCCCAGAGTTATACCAAAAAGTACCAGCATTTAATTGCCCTAAGGTTGAGAGCAGAAACACAATTAGGAATTGTTAGAAGGTGATTTTCTGCTTTTGTTCTCCTGGACTTTTAGATATGCAAATAAAAAGTGAAATCCATAATTTACAGTTTACTTTTCCCCTTCCGTGCTGATATCTGCCTCCCTGCCCCCAGAAAGAACCAGCACCACACTGCCAAAGGGTGCAAGACTAAAGGGAAAACATGCTGGAAACTCAGGAAGGTTTTCATTAAACACTTCTTTTACATTTCTCCTTTCTTTTTCCCCCCTCCCAGAAAGTGATAGGAGGAGACATGTCCCATTTCAGACACGATCTGCACGATTTATCTTTAAAATATCAACACCTGGCTGTGTTTGTAGAGAGGAAAAAAACATGCAACCATGCAGATTTTCTAGGAGTAAGACTTAGAATTGATTATATTCCCCTGGATTTTCTTGGATTGTGATGTCTTGGATTAGAATTTGCATTTCCAGTGCCTGAGGCTGCTCTGTTAAATCTCCAGCACATCTCAAAGCCTGCAGCACAACTTTCACTGGGGGGCTGCTCAAGGCAGAGCAGCTTCCACAGGGACAGGGGGGAATCCAGAAAAATCAAATTAATTTTGAACTTAATTTTCCCCTGCTCTTGCTCCTGTCTTTCCAGACATGCTCCTGATTCCATCTCTGACATGTAATGCAATTTAGGCTCCTTGCAGAGCCCACCAAGGATGCAATGAGACTGGAGAGAGATTGAGTAATAGGTAGCTTCTATTAATAAAAGAGAATCTAATTTATCTGCCCTGCTCACTGTCTCTAAACCTGATCCATGGGCTTAGTTCAGCTCCTGAACTGCCAGTCATGCCGTTAAAAAGCATCATAGGCAGTTTCTGAATATTTTGGGGCTTTTATCACATAATAGCTCATTAACCCACATTCCTGGAGCATTTCAGAGCATTGAAACTGTGGGAAAATGAAAAGCTTCTTTAGAAAGCTTGTTGAATTTGAGATCCTATTCCTTTGAAACTCTGACAAACATTTTTTTTTTGTTAATGTTTATCACTTTAGTTAGGTGTGAGAGGCTCAGACTTACAGTTGTCTGTATCTTTCCTGGAACTCACAGGGATTCCTCTTGAGGGTGAGGGATTCAAGTGGAGTGTGTCTCAAGTCTGAAATCCCACTTAGGGTCGTGATGTTATTTTCAGCAAGAGATAAGTGCTGAATCTGAGGGATCTTTGGCAGCTGTTTGAAGGATGTAAAGTGGTTTTTATTTGCATTTAGCTCTCTGCATCTGTAAAGTACAAAGTGTATGGCATCACTATCACATCTGGGACAGACTCCCTGCAGCAGGGATGGGTTTTACACACTGGTTTTACATTTGTGCTGTTTTTGCCTAGTCATGGACTGCCAGATGAGATCCCTACACTTTATATTCCCTTATTCCTTTATATTGTACAACAGATGCATCATTATTTCTGTTCTCAATGCTACAACTCTCCATCCTAAATACACAACAGCAGAGCAGCAACAGGTGGTTGATAAAATAAATTTATAGTTGTCATGGTCATGCTTGGGCTCTCTGCTTGGGTTATGTTCCAAGAGATTCCCAGAGATTCCTTCTGTGCTCAACAACTTCCCCTTTTGGCACAGATCTCCCTGAAGCTGACAAGACTCATTGATTATTCCCCAGGAATAAAGGGGACATCATCTGATGGATATTTTCAGCCTGGGGATGATGACATGGACTAGAACAGCAATAAACTGATGGATTCTCAATCCAACACCCCCCAGGAGCAGGTCTGGCTGCTCCCAAGAGCCTGCTCCAGCTGCCACTTCAGGAAAATTTCCATTTCTGTGATATTACATAAAAATAGAAACATTCTGTCTACCTTGGCAACCTTATGGCACTTAGGTCTGTCAAAGAATTGTCCACCAACCAAAGCTTTTCCACCCGAATTAATCTTCGGAGGATTCTTTTGAAGTTTTCCACCTGGTAAAGATCACCCAGGTCCTGGAAGGAAAGGTTCAGCTCCTGGGAAGGGAAAAATAAGAGAAATCACTTTTTTTTTTCCTTGCTTTCTAATAGCTGTATCATTAAATATAGAATTAGTCAGAGGTAGTTAAAATGAGAATACATTTTATGCTGCTGCTCTTATTGGTGGTACCAAGTGCCAAATTCACCTCAGAATCACAGTGAGGGACTCCTTAATTCTTTGAAAGGAAGAAAGAAACCACCTCTCAGGCATGAATTTCAGTGTCCATCTCCTCCTTTTCCATGAGTGGGGTTACCAGCGTGTGGGGAGGGAGCAGGACTAAGTGATCCTGGCTTATTGCTTTGGCTTCTAAACTCATCTGGCACCAAAGTGCTGTGCAGCAGCCAGGTATAAATATTCATAGAATCCTCACAGAATGGTCTGGGTTGGCAGGGAATTTAAAATTCACCCAATTCCACCCCCTGCCACAGCCAGGGACACCTTCCTTGTAACAGGTTTAAACCTATTAAATGCAGTGAGCAGCCAGCACATCATTATTTGGCTTCTTTACAACGACAGTCCAAAGTGTTAATGAGAAAGTTTTACAGCACAGTTTTCCCAGTTCTCTTGCAGCCTCTTTTCCCATTTCTCTGTGTCAGTTACTCGTTTTCTTTTTTTCAGAGTATGTTCTTCTTTTCTGAAAAACAGCTCTTCTTCTGAGGGCCCTGGTCAAAGAAAAAGATTTGCAGGTGAGGATGTGATACAGAACTGGCACTTAGTCACTTGCTGGAAGAATATATCTACATATTGCTGGGAAGATTCTGTAATGAAGAAATAGATATGTAATATTATAGGTGTGAAAGTTTCCAGGCTTCTGAGATATAAATTAATGGGAAGATTTTTCTACCATTTCCAGGCCCATAATTCAGCCAGCAACCTACAGTCGTGAAGATTTTGTGCATGGCTGGTAAGTGACAGATCTGCTACAGCTCAGGATGAAAACCATTTCTGAAGGGTTGCTCATGAGGACCTGAGTTCTAAAATCCTTCTTGTTCCTTGCCAAGCTGTGGGTTTGCCTTTGGTGGTCCTGAGAAAGGAGAATGTTTGCAGCTCCCAGAGCAGTGGCAGGGACCAGCAGCCCCACTCCAAACCTCATTTGTGTTGAGACAGGCACACACTGGAGACTTAAACCCTCAACAAAATGTTTAGAGCTATGGACATCTTCAAATTCCTGACTGAAGCAAGGACAGGCTGGAAATTTTCCACTGTTTACTCCCAAACATGCAAATACTGGATTTTAAAACCCATCTGTTCCTGAGTATGTCTATAGATTGTAATTGAGCCAATTCAGTCTTAAAATACAATATATGTGCCACTGTTTGCAGGGCTGGGTTTCTTGTTTGGCTGTTTGGCACGTGGCTACTGTGTTCTGAGCAGTCAAATGTTAATGAACTTTTGAGAGAAGTAATCAGCACCACATTTATACTAAAAATTCTCAACTTGCAGTTCAGGCAGTTGTTTTTCATTTTGGAAATTGCAATGGGTAATTTCCTAATGATGAAAAAAAAAAAGCAAGCATGGGCAGTGTGAGATGAAATCCTGCCCCTTTTCAAAAGAATTCCAAACTCCATGATTTGAGCTCAGCCCTTTTAAGGATGTGCTCTCGGACTCTATTGAGTTAGGGCTGAAATGTCAAAGTGTCTGTTTGATCTTTACCTTCCCTCACTCGGGGGCAGTGGAGCTGATTTCCTCGAACATCGTGTTCCTCTATGTCACACCAGCCAAGGTACTTGAAGGAGTCAGAAGGAAGCTTAAAAAAAGAAAAATAAAGACATAAAAGAACCAGTAAAAGCTCTTGAGGTTTTGACATTGTACTTTCTCTTATTTCTGGCCTTATTGCAGCAGAAATCCCCCAGTCAGAGCCATATGCAGGAGCTGGTGAGTGCTGTGGGAATTCACATTTAAGTGGCGTTTGCCACAGCTCATCCTGGTTAACTCCAATAAATTGGCTCAAATATTGGGGAGAGCCTTTTTAGGGCTCATTATCCACCTGCCCATGGCATCAGCTTGGTGCTCAAAAGTGAGGCAAATCCTCAGCCACAGCTGGCCCCAAAGAACAGAACTTTGTTTATATTCCACCCCAGTTTTGGAGAATAAAAGGAGTAAAAAAAATCCACTTCAAAGCTGAGGAAGAGATTTCTGCATGAGCTCCTCTTTGTCAATGTTTCTTTTCTACAAACCTGCAATCAGACTGGAGAGCCCAACACTTACTGGGAAAGGCAGCCTGGAGTCCCAGTCCTGCCCAAGGATTCCTCTGTTTTGGGGTAAAACTGGTGGAATGGTGTGGGCATCACTGAGGATGGAGCAGCAGGAGGAATAGGATTGAAAGAACTTTGGGTTGCTTGTAGTCAGACCTGAGGAGCTAGAGAGGAGATGTTAGAGATGTTAAACCAGTGTAGATTCTGTCCAGAGAAATGCAGATTTTATTGGTTTTGTTTTATAATTGCAGAAAATAACTATAGAAAATAATTACAGAAAATCCAGAATAGCTTGGGGTAGGACTTGGCAGCAGGCAACAGCCACATCCTGAGGCCAAGCCATGGGCAACCCCCTCACCCCTCACCTGAGCTGCATTTCCTTACATCATTTCCAAACATCAGAAAGAGCAATTTACTGGAATTTGTTAGAAAAACTTGTTCAACAGCACAATGTGTTTGTTCCCTTCTACCCAGGAGAGCCCTGCTTTTATGGATCTGGGTCAGATGAAAAGATACCTCAGTTATTTATTTTATTCCATTGTACATGTGTTTTAACTCATTATTTTACTAATATTAGTATATTTATTTTAATCTCTTGGATAAGTTTTGGGAATTCTCAGAGACCTGGAGAAAAGCTGAACTTTGATCAATAGAGTCTTCAAATGACAGAATTATTAGTGCTGGGAAAAAGCTCCGAGGTTATCTAGTCCAACCTTTAGCTTGAATTCATGTGTTTGTGTATTCTCTTAGTCTCTTGCCTAAGTCCCTTCCAAAAGTCACATTTTATATACCCCAAATGGGGCAATTTCTCCAATTGTGCTTCAGAGGGATTGAAAAATTTGTAGGCTGGCAGCTGCAATTTAGGAATTTACCACAGAATAGCTGAGAGCAATGATTTAATTTAGTCGGGGTGTGCATCCAGCTCTGTAATTTGACTTTTGCTCTACAGGCTCGGGAAGCTTTGCCAGGGAGCCTCAGCTGTCAGTCAGCATCACAAAACAAGTCAGGAGCAGAAATACAGAATAAAAACACAGCTTTAAAATGGTTTGGGGAGGAAGGCAGAGGAGGTCTCGCCCTGGGAGTGGCAGACAGGCTGAATAGAACGTTGGTTAAAATGGAAATTACAGATTATTGGCAGTCCCTCATGAAGAGAGGTGTCCTGGTGACCTCAGAGAGCAGGAGCAGCTCTGACAAGCAGCTCTCCCTCCTCCTGCCCTGAGCTGGGGTTTTACAGGGTCAGAGCAGCCCCTAGGAGCTGTAGGTGATTTTCAGGAAGCTGTGGGAGCTCAGTATTTTGGAAAATAGCAGCTATTCACTGAGACACTTCTTGAGGTCACCTGGAGGCAAACAGCCCCGTGTGGGGTGTGTGTGACAGAGCAGCAGGAGTTCAGCCCTGTGGAAAGAGCATTTACATTGGGTTAATGGTGAATAAAGCCCTCAGAAAATAAAAAAAGTGCTAGGAGTTCTCGTTCAGCTCTGTCTTGGTGTTTGTTCTGCTTTTACCTCCTTGTATGTTAAATGAGATCAGACCAAAGAAAATTTGTAGAAATTCTTTTGTGTTTAAGAAAAAGAGCTGTTATTTTTCTCAGTTTGGAAGTGATCTTTTAGGATGTATTCAAATGACTATTTATAACTGCAAGACTTTTCAAAACCTACCTTCCTCTCAGCTAGATACTACCTCCTCTGCTGAGACAGGAATATACACTCCCAGTCCCTGGAAATGTGGGATAAAACATTTTAACTGAACCATTTAACATGATATCTATTCTGATCTCCTGGCAGGAAACCCACTCACAAAATTCTCTGTCGGTGATGGCAAATAAAACATAAAGTTCCAGAAAAAAAAAAAAGTGATGGATACGACTTCCCCAGTCAGGTGGGTAGTGAGATTTCCATGGGAAGGAATGACAGAAAGAAACATCTTTCATCTCAAAACTGCCAGAGTTTAATAAGCACCAGCTGGACCCCCACATTATGTCACAGAAGATTTTTCTGGAGGAGCAAGGGCCACACAGCTTTTCCCTCCCTCCCTTTGTTTACCTTCCTATTTTGCTGCAAAATTGATGCAAAAGGAGTGGCAACAAGCAAGGCAGGATGCAATTCCAAGCAATTACAGATCGCACAATACATGAAAGGAACAAAATTTCCTGCCTTGATTGTGAGGCCCTTTGGCTGGATATGAATCTCCAATGACACCTCTGGGAGCAGCACACTAGATTATGTCAAGCATTAAGGGAAAAAAAAAATTAGATTCATGATGTCTGTCCAGGCTGAGTCATTTCCTCTCACTTCGCCTGCAGTGAGAAATTGGTGGTTATCATAAATCATGGACCTAAATTCTTATGAGAGAAGAATTAATTTCACTAATGGAAACCCTCTGTGGCAATTGCATTCCTCCATTCTCCCTCTTTTTGGGGGGTGTGGGGGAGTATTTATGATGTCTTTTAAGCAGAGGTACTTGACTATATTTTAAGAATTCTATAATAGAGGTTGGGAAAGGAAACTTCAAAAGGTAATGGGGAAAAAAAAAATCTCGTGTGTGACCAGCTTCTAATTTCTGAGCTCCTATCACGGCCACAGCTTTTCTGCTGACACCAAATCCAGGTACAACATTTATTTTTCATCTCAGTTATAAACAAAACCCCATAAAATTGTACCAAACAATTCTTTGCAGGCACCTTGAAGTCTGGAGTGCTCCATGTGAGCTGACAAGGGGCAGCACAGACTTTGGGGTAACTGGAACACTCATGGCCAAGCTCTTGTATTTTCCATTTTTCTCCTCAGTGGAAGCCCCAGTGAAGGATTCAGTGCCTGGAGTGTTTTTCAAAGTGTCAGGAATGAGAACAGAGCAGTTCCTGCATTTTTCAGAGCATGGCTGAGGATGTGCCAGGCCATAGCCTAGAAAATCCCACTGAGCTCCCTGATCAAAGTCCCAGCATTGAGATGTCAGTGCCTGCAGTGACGCTGGGAAATGTTCTCCTGTCTCTGGCTCCTTGGCCAGCTTTCCAGAGAGCCCAGGATGCTCCAGGTCTCCTGGCTGCACTGCAGGTACATTTGAGTCCTGCTGCCTTTCAGTGTAGGATGCATTAAAAGCCCACAGAAGACTTTGAAGAGCTAAAGCTGAGCTACTTCTGAAACTACAGCAGTGAAAGATTTTGAGTGAGACAGGGAGTGAAAAGTCCCTCCTGTGTATATTTTAGATATTTGGCTGTTAAAAAAGGAGTGTCAGTCAAAAGACTCCTTTCTCCTGATGAAACAGCAGCCTTGACAAACAAACATCTGAGACTCTGCAGCACAGGTTCACAGGTGGAATTGGTTGAATTCACAGGTGGAGTTGGATGAATTTTAAATTCCCTGCCAACCCAGACCATTCTGTGAGGACTCTATGAATATTTATATCTGGCTCTGCTGCACAGAAAATGGGAAGCTCAGTAAAAGAGGAGTAAAGATAAAGGAGTTTAGGAGCTAACTCTTGCATTTGGGATTTGAAAGGCTTTTTGCCCCAGCCTTTTGAGCAGTTTTGGGGTCTGTCTAACACAGCCTTATCCCCAGCTGCTCTTCAGGAATCAGCATCCTGAGCAGGCTTAGCTTTCACTGAACCACAGCTGCTTCCCCCTTAAATCTGAAATGATCTGGATAAAAGGTTTGGGAACAAGTAGTGGGGCTATTCATACTAACTCCTCACATATCCAGAGCCAGAACTCCCGTGGTGCTTGCTACATCCCACCAAATCACATCCCAAATGATGGAAAGGCCCTGCTCCCGTGTGGCTGATCTCAGTGAACTCTGGTCAGGTTCTTATTTAGCAGCAAAGTGCTCTCAGTGCATTCAGTCCTGATAATATGGAGAGAAAAACATGGACCATTCTGAAGGAAGGAACCAAATCAAATGTGTTTTAAGATCATCTTTAAAGAATAGGAAAAAAAAATCCAAACTAGAGAAACCTAGAAAAGAGCAATAAATCCTCCCAAAGCAAAGAGTTTGTATCACTGGGTGAGAGCTGCTGATTTTGCAGGCTCTAAGAGAGCTGGTTCTGGCTCTGCCCAAACCACCTGCACAAATAAGTGCTTGCTCCCAGGTTCCAAACACCCAATTATTTATGTTACCCCAGTCAATGGCAAATGCCAAAGCCATCCACATAAACAACTTGAAGTATTAATTTACCTACACAATTCGTGCAAGTATTTAAAAGATGGCAAACTCAGAATTCAGGCTGTGCTTTACTTCAAATGCACACAATTTACTTCTCCAGAGCAGCTCTGCTTGTATGCAAACATTTATTATGAGAACTCTCTGAACTTAGGAGAGTAGAAGATATGGACACAGTGTTTGCATGCTCTATTACCTTTCAATTATTTTTGTAGGAGTTTTATGAGACACGATGTAACATTTTGAAGCAGTTCTTTTGAGTGTAATTTAGTGACAAACACACCTGTACGTTATGGCTACAAAGCATCCTTGCTGATAGCTGCAGCATCAATTATCTTGCTTTATGCTTCATAAAATCGCCCCCCCCAAAGACATGATTAACTTAATTAGGTCCTATCACCATAATGATACACTCTTAGCATATTAACTAATATTTTCCTCATGGATCCAACTTGTGCTGATACAAAGCCCACATCTCCATCCACGAGCCTTTCACACAGTTTCATAACAAACATTTTCATTTTTGTCAGGACAGCTTTTTCTTCCAGCAACCAGACAATGACACCAAGAAAAACAACTCTGTTGGAATTCCTGTTTTCCCTTCACAGCAGTCTGTGTTAGCAGCACAGGCTGGTACATTTTACAAAGACACTCAATGCTGTAACTCTATCTTTGTTGTCAAAGCATGTCAAGCAATGACTACAGGCTCGTGTCTCCTTTGCACCCTCCTACCTTTCAGACATGTCTGGCTGCTGCGTGAGATCCTCACATCTTGCACAGGGCTATTTGTCTACAGGCAGAGCTTATCTTCCCATCTCTCCCTGCCCAGGGAAGGAGCTCCACGGCCTCTGGAGAGGGGGGACCTGCCGGGATCCTGGCCGGGATCCTGGATGGATCCACTGTCTCCAAGGAAACACTGTCACCTCGCAACGCAGTCACGTTAGGAGCTATTGTTACCAATCTCTTAAGCACCTCAAACAAATTCCTGGGCTGATCCAGCTGGTATCAGTGAACTGTCTTTCCAGAAGGTGCCTAAAGATAGGTTGGTGATAGCTGTAGCAAGATACATGATCATCCAGCTGAATCTTGGGTCTGCTTGCTCCGGCGACTTCGCTTTCACCGATTGCTTTCACAGCTTTGCCCACTCCAAGTTTGTATTTTCGTGTCCTAAAACATCTCTTGCTTCATTAATGGCTTGTTAAATGCCTTATGAATGTATCTGTTGGATGAGAAGGAAATGCTTAAAGAGGCTCTCATTCTATGTGATGTTCTGGAAAGTTCTTGATGAGCACCTCTTCGCTCTGTTGGGCGTTCTTGCCTCACTTGAACGTGCTCAGCCATTTCAGGAAAATCTTCCAGGCTCCCTTCTTCAAGTTTGCAGCTGAGAATGAAAACAAGAGATTCTTCTCTTGGTGGGAACCAAGAGGTCAGGTTTGTGTCTGTTTTTATATTTTTTTTTCTTAAAGCATTAAAGCTGCAGGTTCTGAGAATCAGCCCAGTGAATTATTCCCTTCAAAACACGTTTGATTTTTGTCTCTTCACCCAGACAAAGTGCAGATGCTGGCAGGGCTCCAGGGTGGAATCTCAGCAACCCAGTATGGCTGTGGGCACTGGTTACTCCCTGCTGAAGTTCACAGGTGGCTTTTAAACTCCAGCTGCAGTGATGGGACCCAGGTTTTTGGGGAAGGTTGTAATGGAGCTGTAAATCGCTCCCTATTGATCTGAGCCTCCCACTCCACAGGCACAGCCTCTTCCTCACTTGAGCTCTGAAAAAAGAGGGCATAAACAGATTAAAATCAATGTGGAAAAAGTACACAATCCCCTCTGCCCAGGGATATTCAATTGGAAATGCCATATTGTCAAAACCTCTGTGGTTTAGACTTCTACCTTTCAGCTTCATCATAGAAAAATTATTCCTTATCCTCCTTTTTCCTCACATTTCTCTTTTCTCTTTTTGGTCATTACAAAGGCTGACCATTGTCAGGTCTTTCTGTATAGAAAGGTCTGTGCTTTCCCCAATGGTTGCTGGAGGCCCCCAAACCTTCTCTTAGAAATTCTGCTGGTGAATTTCACCATGCCAGTAAAGCAGAGGGGAATAATGGTAATTAGAGAATTTCAGCTCCATGCAAAGGCATTCTGTGGTTCCAAATGTTGAACTGACAGATCGTTATGTGAAATTTAACAAAGTAGTCATTCCACACAGGTTTCATTAAAACTTTATGTGCTAAGAACTGAGTTTATTACAGGGTGGGCGAGGATGGGGTATTAAGAGATTCATCAGGTCACTTGAGAGAATCATTTCTCTGTCTGCTAAGAATAAAGAAATTAATATCTAAATCAAACAAGACTGTAATTTGGGGCCTTTCTACTTACCATTTTTCCTCTGTCTATAAAATGAAAGGTATTGGTCCCCATCACAGCCTAATGGGCTTCAGATCTTTTATGGCAAATGCATTCCTCATAAAGCCCATGAAAAATTATCTCTGTGCTATTTCAGAGGAACGACATATTTTACATGGTGTCGGCCTTTCCATTATAAACACTATTTTTCACATCTTTACAACCTGCCCATAAAAATGTGCTTCTGACAAGAAATTCAGTAGCATGCCCCAGCCCTGCAAGAAAGAAATAGTTTTTCCCACTTCATCTAATTTTGACCAGTAATTTTGTCTTTGAATTGGGTAAATACAGGATGGGCATCAGTCTCAACCCTGTGTCTCTCACATCTTTTTTTGTCCCATTGGGTTCTTCCCTGCATGTCCATGAAATATGTAGGAACTGGGCAGAATCCAGCTCATCCTGAGGTCTGATTAATGACAGAAACAATCCCAATTATTCTCACTGCTGTAGGCCACCAGAGGCCCCGTTGTTCTGGGCACCACAGAAAGCCAGGAAAACAGAGTTTGCTCCAGAGCGTTTGTGCTTTAATTGAACAGAGCAGACAGACAAAGAGTAGGAAGAAAGGAAATAATATTATCCCTCCTCCTTTTATACAGAAATAACTGAGATGCTCAGACCATGAAATCCTGGCACTGTGGTAGCAGAAATTCTGTTCCTGTGCCCAGGGTCAGCATTCACACAGGATTCCCAGCCACTGACTTTGTTAAGACCAGACTGGATGAAGTCTGGCTTTAAAGTCTGCATTTACTGGCTGAGTTTCTGAGCTGGCATTTTGTTAATCATCATTAAAGAATATTTAAAAGACATTTCTCCGTTATAGCATTTTTCTGATTCAGGGTTAAATCAGTTTGTTGATACAATTTTATGTTCTTTATGTAAAATCCTTTTTTGGGTGTTAACTTGATACATATTGGTGATATCAAACCATTAGGTCGATGGCCAATTAAAATCAGACCTAAACATGTAACAGCACTTCAGCAGCAGCAGAAAGTTAACTTTTATTGCTCTTACCTGGTTGGAACATATCCAGGAATCCAGGGCATTCGTGTTGGATGAGTCAGGCAGAAAGAGAGAATTTCTTGGGATATTTCAGTGGTCTGATGTGCATGGCCCTAGAAAAGGAACTTTTTTTTTTTTTTTTTGATGCACAAATGCTCATCTGTGCCTCGGCAGATAAGCAGGCACACTCACTCACACTCACTGGTTATTTTCTGAGTTACCCAGGCAACACAGCTCTTTTTGTCCTGCCCATTCAGGATTCCAGGAAAGTGTTTGATTCCCACTGGTAGGACTTGGAGAGCATTCCCAGGGAAAAGCCAAGGACAACAGAATAAAGCCTTGGACAGGAGGAGAGCAGAGTAGTGAAACATTTCATCGGGGTCACCAGACAAAAAGGAATCAACAACTAGCTGCATAAATAATTGAAGTGAAAACTATATATGTCTGCTTTTCTAAGGTGTTACAAGCCCATGGATTCCAAGAGGGTTGGAGGGGCTGTAACCAAGCAACAGGGACTGAAATTTGGTTCTCTCCTCTGGAAAAACAATGGGCTTGCAAGTCATGATGACAATGTCTGGCACTGACAGTGAGCCCTTCCTTCATTTAATAGTCCTTGGATGAAGCTGTAAGAAAAGATGTTTATGGAATGAAGAAAGGATTTTTATTTTCATTTAGGAGAGGCTTATTCCAGCATCAAATCTTTTTTAACAAAATGAAGGTCAACAATTTCAGGATGAATTAAACTTTTTCTGACGCTGAGAAAAGTCCTCAAATGAGTAACGTTTCAAGATTTTCTTTCTCAAAACTTTCTTTTCAAAAGAAATAATGGACATAACTCATTCTCTTCATTTCCCTGTATGAAAGAGAAAACGTGATTGTATCCCAAGGGGAGCTGGTGGGACACAACACCCCTGATTGATGATTTCTCCAATTATTTACCTCCCTGAAATTAGGTTTATTTTCCCTTTACCTTAAAACATGACTTTTATATTGAATGAAGTCACTGCATCCCTAACCCACAAATGCACATGAGATCCTCATTAACCTTGCAGCCCTCAGGAGCAAAGCCATGGAATTCAGCTGGAGCAGAGCCAAACCCATGTGTGAATGTGGAAAAACCCCAGAGGTACCTGCCAGACCTCTCAGGGAGGCTGAGCCTCAGCCAGGTCATGGTTTGGGGCTCCCTGGAGCCCAGTGACAAACTGCCACCCATTTTAATGAGATTCCTGTCACTCTCCACTTCCCCAGCTGCCATCCCTGTCTAATCCTCACAACTTAAAACATCTTCTCCAGAGCTGCCAGAACAAACAAACCAGGCATTGATGGAACCACCCAGAGATGAAGCCTCCAGTGTGAGGTCAGCCTCATTTCTGCCATCCACATCTTTATTGTGAGTCTCATGTTTCATCTTCTCACGAGTTAATTGTTAATAATTCCCGATGGAGTACAAGATTCATTAAGTACTTCCTAATTTATCAAACACCAGTCTCATCAGGTAATTTTAATCATATGAAAATCATTCTAAATTCATTTTGATAGACAATTTCCTGTTGCAGCCCAGTGAGCCTCCTTTTCCCCTGTGCCATTGGAAGCAGCATCTCTGGTTATTCTCCTCTCTGACTTCTATCATTGCAGATGCCATTACACTTCCATCATTTTCTTGTATTTATTTGAAACTGCTGCCAGCTGCTAAAGAGTTATGTTTCCTTTTTTTTTTTTTTTCCCCGAATTGATTACCTGAAATATATTTTAAAAATTGGTTTATTTCATCCATCAAACCCCTGCCTTCCTGAAAATCAGATCTTGCAAATGCAGGACTACTTGGGAGTCACCAGAGCACCTCTTTATTAAAGTGGCTTTGCCAGGTTGTCATATGTGAGATATTTGAGACAAATAGACATAATCTCTTTAAGTATGGGATGGGAAAATAATTGTATGCTGGGCCAAGGTGGAAAAAATTACACAAGCTTAGAAAGGAGGGAAAGGACAGGAAAACATGGAAAAATAATGCAGTTGAATGACAAACATAACTCAGTTGTTTAAAATTCAGAGCTGCCTGTCCCCATTCCAATCAAAGAAGGAGCTGAGAACTCTGAACGTGTATTTACAGGCAGAACTTGTTCCTGACATCTCCCATTTTTTTATCCCTATTCTTTCCCCGAGTCTTATTGCCAAAAAAAATTAAGTCCAAATGAATGCCTTGCTATTCACTGTCTGCAAGGATAATAAAGATGTTCTCTAGCTGAAAGCAGCAAGCAGGGCCTCCTGTGATCATGGGAGGAAGAGGAGAGGAGCATTATGAGAAGAATCAACTTTTTATTGAAGGTGTTGTGTTCATGCAGCTTTTGCCAGGAAATCCAAATAATTTACTCCCACTTGCTTTCATTTTGAGCAAATGGCAGCCTTGTGTTACATAAAAAAAGAATGAGCCCTGCTTCTCTCCAGTGCTTCTTTTATGGGCAGGAGACAGACACGCTGTAGCTGTCCACAATTCCTGCTGCATTTAAAGTTAGGAGCTGGCACGGCCTGCCAGAAGAAATTAAAGGTAATGAAAATGTGTTCCTGCTCAAAGTCAGGGGCTACATTTGCTGTATGACATTGTTGTGTCCTGAGGGCTGCACCAGGCTCTCCTCCCAGCAGTGCTGGGGGAACTCAGCCATTCCTGGGGTGATTTTCCATTCCTTATCCAGCTGAGGAGCTGTACCTGCTGAGCAGGGAAGCTACAGGCATTTCCCATGCACAAAGCACAGCTACAAATATCTGTTTTAAACCAGGTCTACTGACTTCAGTGGAGAAGGGATTCTGGACTTGGATGAACACAAAAGCCAAGAAGACCTTGAAGCATCTTCATCTGAATTATTCACCTTGCCCTTGCTCTCCACAGCAGCTCTGGCACTGCAGGACCACGGAGCTGCTGCTGGCACTGCCCAGAGCCCAGACTGTGCTCCCTGGGAAGGGCAGGGCTCCATCCAGCTGTGTTCCTTAGGAAGGGCAGGGCTCCATCCAGATGTGCCCCCTTGGAAGGGCAGGGCTCCATCCAGATGTGTTCCTTAGGAAGGGCAGGGCTCCATCCAGATGTTCCTGCTGGGTTTCACTCAGGGCCCAGGGAAGGCAAACCACGGGCTGGAAGTGGGATGACTTCACCCAATGCCTCACTCTGCTTTAGCTCTTTTCAGCCCCAAATCCCTGTGCAGACCAATCCCTGTTTTTCACAGGTCATGTCTCACCTCATGTTTTTGCTTTAATAGAGATGAGGTGATAGGGGAAGCAGCTTTTCTTTAAGGGAAAATGGAAAGGATTAAACCCCATCCACTTCACATCCATCCTGCTCTTTGGACTTCAAAGGGGCTCCAAGCCCACTGCTGGCCTGGAGGGGCTATGGAGGTGCTGTTAAACGACTTTATGTCACAATATTCTCCAGCCACAAGCCTGCCAGGTCACTGAACCAGTCTCAACCATTAACTACACCATCTTTCAGCTGCTCCACTTTGCTGCCAGCTCCATGCTGTATTCCCAGTTGGGAAATTAGAATTTTCTTTTTGCCTTGCCTTGGGGGAAGAAGAGATCCATGTCTTCATTTATTAAATGAATGAGTGACCAGGTGTTCTTGTCTTGATTAAGGCAGTTTAATACTTCTGCTGATACCTGTACTTTAAAGCCTCCTTTCAGGCCTCCTCTTTTTTGCAGCTGAGTTGTGAAAGATCAGCAGCTGAGCTTCAGTCGTGCTCCTCCTCATTTTTCATGCTGCCTTCACTGTTTTGGAGAGCTGCTGAATACAAAATGAAGCTGCAGGAGCGTGTTTGCTCTACAGCCAGCAAGGCATGAAGCCCTTTTTTCTCCAGCTGTGGAGTACAGCCAGAGCATTGCTAACGGAGTCACTGGGGATGTGACTCAAAGGGTGACATTTCCTACTCCACTGTGTGCCACCAGATGATGAATGCTCACAGCAAAACACGGGGATGGTTTAAATAAACAAAATTAAATATATTTTTGTGATTATAGGAATTGTGTTACATCTCTGAGGGAGCATCAGCTGCTGCTCCCAAGTGCTGCAGATTTGTCAGCTTGTTTTGAAATGCTCTGGTTGCTCACTGGATTTTCCTGCTGCATAAATCCATTGGCACGTTGGCCCAAGGAGGCCAGTGGGTGATTTGGCCAGTGGGCGATTGATTTGGCCAATGGGTGATTGATTTGGCCAGTGGTGATTTGGCCAGCAGGTGGGACAAAGCCTGTCCTGCACATCAACCTTAATCTTGTTTTACAGTCAGCAATTCACAGCATCATATTGTTCCCATTTTCAGCATTAGAGAAACATCATGGGAGTGTAGGAGAGCAGGGACCTTAGCCCAGAGCCAGACCAGAGGGGATTCTCCCATTCCTGAATTCTCCCATTCCTGAATTCTCCCACTTCTGGATTCTCCCATTCCTGGATTCTCCCACTCCTGAAGTCTCCCACTCCTGGATTCTCCCATTCCTGCCACCAGGACATCAGGCCAGCTGTCCCAGCTGGCCACTCACCTGAGGGTCACCCTCTGTGTTCCAAAGGATGTTCCAGCATGTGTTCCACGCTGTTTTCTGAGGAATGTGTGGCTTGGGATGCAGCCACAGGGGCAGAGCAGAGCCCAGCTCTGAGCCCTGGCACTGCCCCAGCTGCAGCCTGGAGCCAAACCCCACAGCCACATCCCCTTCCCTCTGCAGTGCCCCACCATGGGGAGGAAATGCAGGCTGGCAAACCCCTGGATTGTCCCAAATTCCAGCCAGGGATTGCAGGGGCTGGGGGAGGACAGAAGGGGAACCTTCCCACAGCAGAGGCTGAGCCAGCACCTCCTTTGGCTCTCAGATGTGACCAGCTGGGAATAAACATTTCCCTTTGCCCCACTGAAGGAAAATTTTAACAGCAAGGTGCTGGTTAAGTTCTGAGATTGAGACCAGGAACAAATACTGGTTTTATCTGCAATAAATACTGGTTTTATCTGCTCTGTCAGCTGTGTTGGGTGGGATGAGCCTTAGCTGCTGTGTTTGTGCAGGTTTAGATTGTGTTACAGCAGCTGAAGTCACCATTGCCGTGACACACAAAAGCACAGGGCTGTCACAGATACCCCTTGGTTTATCTGATGGTGTCTTCAGATGTCTGTGCTGAATGTGAACACACTTGCAAAATTAATACTCCCCAAGCTCGAGTAAAAAAAAAAAAAATAGGCTTTGTACAGAAACCCTAAGAAACAAGCCAGGCTTTGCAGCACTGAGGGAGATAGAAATGCAAAACAACCTTTCCACTTGAAAACCTTTCTCCATGGAATCATCAGGATGCATTTCCTGGGAAAACAGCAAAGACTTTGATCAGCCTGGTTCCTGAATGCTGTTGAGATTATCATGCTTGCCATGAAGGGTGGGAAACAGGCTGCCAGCTGGTTAATGGCCCTTCTGAAAAATAGCCTTCTGTGTTGCTTTTTGGAAGTCACTTGTCATGGAACTATCAAAATATAATCTCTGTACCCTTGTCATCCATAGGAGGAAGCATCTTTTAAGCAAGTGTTATCAAGGCTAGGAGAGCCTGAATTAACTTGTGCTCAAGACACTCAGGGCACTGCCAATAAATCTACCAGAAAGTTGTTCTGTCTAGAAAATATGCAGTAAAAGCAAAGCAATTCTATCAATTCTATCAGGAGAGCTCTGCCACTCCTCCCACAGGGGTTGTGGCTCCTCTTCAGGGTCCTCAGTTTTGCCATGGCTGGGCAGCTTTGCCACTGCCCCTTGTGTTAAACACTGATATCCCTTTATTTCCCCAGGGCCCTCTGCCTTCATCTGTCTGCTCCTATTAACTTGGTGAATTCCCTGTGCAGTGGTTGCAGGCAGAGGAATTTGCTGCCATCAGTTTCAAGAGGGCAGAATTCATCATTTAACTTGAGGCACTGAAAGAGAACCCAGCCAAGGTAGTGACTAAGAAAGGGAGGGGGGAAAGAACCTTTCTATTCCCTTATAGGCTTCCTGCACCAAGGAAAAGTCCTCCAGCCTCTGAAGCAAGAGGCACAGAGTGGCTCCATTATTTTGTACTGCATTATCTCATGGTTTCATGCAGTAATAGCTTAGGGTTTGCTTACTTTTAATAGCAAATAATAACAGGATTTATGGTTCCCATAATACTTCCACATTTAATGAGTGCATGTGTACACAGACAAAATGCAATTTTCTAAATTCTACATCTTGCATGCACACAGTCTTCACCTTTCTTTCTGTACAAACACTATGATTAGAAGCTCATTTCATACTTTCATTTAAGTATCCTGAAGTAATTTTTGCAAATTGGGCAAAATTGGGCAAAATTTTTCTAGTCACAAAAAATCCCAGGTGTGTCAGTTCCCAGCCAGTTCTTTGAACTCAGGCTTCAGGGCACAGCCTGAGAGAAACCTGCCCAGGGTCCAGAAGTGACTGAAAGCAATGGCAATCTTTTTATGATGGACCACAGAGGGATTCGGAGCAGGCTGCAGATGACAATGTAGCTTTTTCTGAGTTCTGAGTTTGCTCTGAGTTCTTTGGACACTACAAGATTGTCTGCTCAATTGAAGCATTTAAGGTTATGGAACAAGACATTGCCTAATTTCTGTTCAGGGCTCACTGCATCTCTCCCTCAGGATGATGTGCCTGATGTGCTCATCAGAGCTGGTGACATCCCTGCCTTCCTGTAAGGCTCACACAAGGCTCTTCTGCTCATGGCTCCAAACTCCCTGTCCCATATGTGTTAAGATTCAAAAGCTCACTAATTAATAGATCACCTCCTCAGAACACTTCTTCTATTGTTATATGCACATTGAATGTGGAAGGACACTGGAAAATAAATTAATTAAAATCACTCCAGTCAGCCTGGTCACCTTGTCCCCCATGGAAATGCAGCAGTAAGATTGGCTCTGAAATACTGGGATGATTCAAAAAAGATTTCTGACCAAAAAATCTGAAGTGAGCTTATAAACTGGAGCACACTGCCTCTGATTTTCTTTTCCTATAGACCAAGGAGTAAATTCTCTGAAGGAAAAACCAATGGAGACAGATGTAAACCAGGCAGCAGCAGCAGAACTTGCCTTTTTTACCTCTCTGGATTTTGCTGAGAGCTTTAATAGAATCACAGAATCACTGAATGATTTGGGTTGGAAGAGACCTTGGAGCTCAGCTCGTTCCAAGTGTCCTGCCAAAAGCAGCTGAGCTGATGAAGATGTATCCTTGGCTTGGAGCTGGCAGGAGAGCTTTACACGGTCCTGCTCCTGGAAAATGACAGGCTGCCACTACACACTGCTGATTCCAGGCTGCAGCCTGACCCAAGGAGAGCATTTCCCAGCAGAGCCAAGGAATTTTGATACCTGTATTTGTCTTGTAATAAACTTCAGAAATACTATCATCACTGTGTCAAGCTATGCTTTTTGGCTGTTGCCTTTAGAAACATGAATTTACAAAATACACTGACCATGACCAAAGCCTCAAATAAACAGACTTTTTGTGCCACACTGTTGGTGACCACTGAGATTTGGCACTGCTCAGAGCATGATCCTTACAGTTCTCAGGGCAAGAGGGACTTCCTGATATCTTTTATTTCTTATCATGATTTAACATATTTCACTCTCTCTGTTCAGGCAAAATTACCACCCAGTTACCACCTACAAGGATTCCAGCTTGGTTTACAACATGACTTTTAACAAATACCTGTAAATAGCGTAAAAAACTATGACTGGCTTCAAATTCTTTTTCAAGAACACTTGAAGGAATTGCTGAAGCTTATTTCTATCCATGTGCTATTCCAATCCCTTAATGAGAACATTAAAAACACGACTTAGACACAATCCAGATTTCCTCTGTATCTTTTTCCTCCCTTTCTTAAAAGCATTACTACACAAACACAGAATCATTTTTTCTGTAGGAACTTTCCCTCAGTTTGTCCAAAAAGATCACTCTTCCACAGGGAGGATGTGTGTTTATGAGAGACAGTAAAACAACTTGTTATCAGTAAAGCCTGGGTCATACCTGCAACATCACTCCTGCTGTGATTCAGTGTGGCTGAAAAGATAAAAACCCAGGCAATGAGCTCAATTCCTGAGCTGCAGGAGCAATTCCAATTCTTTCCTTCAGCCAGCTCCTAGTGCACCTAGAATTTTACAATCAATATCAGTATCTGGGCTCCTAAATTTATCTTTTCCACCTTTCTCCATTTACCTGCCTGCCTGAGTGACCGACTGAGCCTGATATCCTTCATCAGCCTGCCAGCCTGGACTGCTGCACTGCTATTGTCTGTAAACTGCAATTCCAGCTGCACTGTAATTCCTTTCTTCTGCCTAGCTTTTCATTCAGTTTGCCTAATGCCTACAGCAACTGGCCCATGACTTGGGCTTCTAATTAGTGCTGCAAAATGAAAAAAAATCTTCCTGTGGATGCGGTTGGAAGGCAGCGCTGTATAAAAGGAATGTCATTTGAGAAGCCCTTGTGGAGGGGGTGACAGATCCAGAGTGTTAATGAGTTCCAAAGTACCACCCATGTGCATTGAGGATGGTTTCCCATGTGGAACTTTGTTTCCAGCCCAGCTGGAAGCCCAAGGAGCTGCTGAAGCAGTTACCAGAGGAGCCTTCGGTCTGTCTGCACCCCTGAACTGCAGCAGCCAGATCCAAACCCCCTGGGAACTCCAGAGAGTTTTCCAAGAGGAATTAATCCACAGCTCCTCCCCAGCTGTGCCAGGAGATGCAGAGCAGCTCACCAGGGAAGGCAACTCCTGCTGGCATTACCTGAGTTACCAAGGCACGGCTCTCCTCCTTTCTGGCACTGCGGTTTGGGGGTAAAAAGTTATCCCCAGATAATATCCCCAGATTATATCAGACATCTCTGTCTAATCCGTGTATTCCTGTTTTCCACTGCAGGGACAAAAGCACGGATTGCCCAATAAAAGGGACAGGAATAACTCAAGAATGAGCTGGTAAACAGCACTTGTTATTTTAAAAAACCTCGTTAGGAGCAACATTGCCTCCTCCCCAGGTAAGGAGAAGCCCTGACAGCGGTGGGACCCCACTGTGCCAGGGAATCTGCTCGTGCAGGAATTCCAGGGACTGTGGAGGCAGAGAGGGAAGGGGGAAATCTGAGACAATCAGAGAAGAACAGCAGAATAGGTGCAGCACACCAATGGGTCAATTCCAGAAAAGAAATCCTGGGTCCTGTTGCAGCAGTGGCTCTCTGAAATAACCCCAGTGCAGCTCTGGGGCCGTTCATGGGGACAGGTTAAAGAACAACCCATCCCTGCTATTCCACCCCACACCAAGCACAGGAGACATCATGCAGGACAAAAATTCCTCTGGGAGAAATGAACTTCCTCCAGTAACCCCTCATCAAGGATCAGAGTGAGGTTTGCAACACAAAGCAAGTATCTGGGGGTTTGTTCCCCCCATCTGTGATTATTAATCCCAGGAACCTGGGGCTAACCATGCTCCAAATTCAGCATCTCTCATTAACTTGCTGAGATCTACCTGGACTTGAGCTCTGGTCAGGATATCCAGCTCTGCAACACTCCCACAGGATTCCTGTCAAAAGGAAAGTCCTTCTCAGCTCCTTAGGATAGAGTGACATCTTGTGGTTTCTTCTTTTGTCCACCACTGACAAATAAAAATTAGCCAAAAGACTCAGTTTGGGTTTGTCTCTGGTACAACACCAAGATCTTATTTCTTTGAGGACTCTCATGTTCTTGATTCCCACACAACTGATATGAAAGTTCACTCTGCCACTATCAAGGCTTGTGGAAAGAGAGTGAAAATTGAAACAAACCCATTCTAACTCACACAACATGACAAATTTTGGTTGAATACAGACTTTGCAAAAACCCTCAGGTGCTCAAGGTCATGTACAAATGGGATCCTAGCAGCCAAATAAATCCATCTCCAGCAGCAGCAGCACCACTGAAGGGATTCTTGGGGAAAACGTTCCCAAGGACAGCTCTGAAAGCTGCTACAGGACATGTGTACAGGGAAGAGAAAATGATCCCATCAGGCAACTGCACCACAGGCTTCAACTCCAGCTGCATCCCAGCAGGACTCAGCACTGTCACACCACGGGTCACTTAATCAGCACAATTAAAGAAGTTTCAGTGATTTATTTTCTGATAGAGCCTCCAACACAAAACAGTTTTAAATTGAAGACTACACATCTAAACCCATAGATGAGCTACAACTGACAAATTCCCCCTCCCACAAAAAAAAAAAAAAAAGCCAAAATTATTTTGCTGGTTTTGTAGTGAAAAAGCAGCAGCATCTTTGAAAGGAACATTATACAAAATTTGGAGTAAAAACCATCATGGAACAGCATTCATGTACCTATTAACTGGCAATAATAGTTAAGATATTATTACTACTGAAAACTATGGAAATAAATCAATTCATGTTGTTGTTAACCAGGTAATTCTCAATTTTCAAGAAACAGAAAAGTGTCATTTTGCATCTGTAAGGCCTGGGAGAGGAGCAAGTGAAACCACAAGTGTTTGCATTTCTGTTCCTGATGCTTCTCCTGTGTGCCCACTCAGGCAATTCTGGGAATTTGATTTGGAATTTGTGATTCTGCATCATTCCATTGTACTTTTGCTCAATCCAGCTGCAGGGGAATTCTGTGCATTTGCTTGATATCCTCTATAAACCCTTCTGCCTGGCAGCTGTCCTTCTGAAATTCAAAGCTTTAGCTCAAATCTGTTCTCAGCCCTTCCCTTAGTAAGGAATATGTAAGTTGCAAGGAACTGATACAAAGAAAAGACGAAATTGGTCAAGAAGAACTTCTCATAGACTGAAAATAAACATGACTGAAATGAACATGGCATTTCTCAGAGTAAACACCAAAAAAATTAGCCCAAAAAAAAGTGAAAAGTGTTCAAAAGCTTAAAAACCAGGCTCCCCTAAGATTAACCCCACAGGAGATCCCCAGCATAGGGTGACTTTTACAGACACGAGGGGATGTCCACAGAACTACTTAAATGTGAAGAACCAGCCCTTGTGTAACCCTCATCAAAGCTCATTTTACCTGCAGTGAGACAGTTCTTGTCTTGGTAAAATTAGCCCCTGTTCCTTCTGAGCATCACTCCCTTTTCCCTCCCCAGCACAACATTTTTAGCTACACAAAGCTAAAATTACCATTTTCATCTAAATTTGAATACAAAAGCTGTCTTACCAAGTCCAGACTATAATACAGAAAGGTAATAAGCACCAGCAACACACTTAGGAACCCCATTTGTGAAACAATTCAAGGAGTCAGGGCTGGAAATGTGTTTGAAATTCCCTTCTCCAAGGGAGCCCAGCAGCCTCCACAGAGAACATCCCTCATGTGCTGGGCTGACCTGCAGGAGCTGCACCAGCAGCAGAAAAACAGTGAACAATGTGTCAGGGTTTGCAAGTTCTCCTTGCATGAATAACTTTGGGAGCAATATCTCTGCAGTTCTGAAGTGAGTGAACGCCAGGGAAGCCAGTAACTGCACTCCAGCCAAGATGCATTGGTTCCCATAAAATTCCAAAGAGAAAACTCCTATTGACTGAGAAAAACCCCTTTATTATCCAAAGGCTTGTATTTATGATCTGTTCCAAAGGAGCTCCTCCCTCTTTTTCTCCTACTCTCTCTCACCTTTCTCATAACCTCTGTCCTTTTTGTATTTTGCACAATGAGGGAGGAAATTATTGTATGTGTGTCTGCTGACAGTGGGTACTGCTCCTCCTCTTCCAAATGGAAACAGCAACTAAAGCCCCTGCTAATATTTCCTGTGCTATGTGTCATTCTCCTCTCTGTCTATTGTCAAGAAAACGTTCGGAAATGAAAAGGATTATGTTGTTCCTTTAGATATTTATTTATGAATAGAACATTTTTAGACACTTAAAGTGATGTTGGGGTGGGGTTTTTTTTAAGAAAGAACATTCTAGAGCCCTGAAATGAGACATTGAAGAGTAGAACTGCTGTGGGGGAGAAAAAATATATCCACACAAATGGCATTACTACTGAACTCCTTTACTTCAGTCACACACAGAGCTTTCTACACTGACAGGTCTCCGATATTCATGCGAGCGCGTTTTATTGGCATCAACACTTAGGGGAGGTCAGAGGCAGAGTCACATGCAGGAGCATCCAGAAAAGCAGCACTTGAGAATCACGTGGGACAGTTCACACAAAGTCTACCACAGTCAGAGAATCAAATCCACTGGGCTCAGCTTGTTCCATTTCCTCTGCTCAGGCAGTGCAGCACAGGCTGTGATGTCCCTGCTCTGCCTCACCAGGGACAGGATGAGATCACAGCGGCCACATGTGCTTCTTCAGCTCTACAATGCCCACCAAGCTCTGCCATTTGCATTATTCAGAGCTGCACACGTTCTGCTCCTGTCTCATTGATCAAGTCAGTCTTTGGACTGTAAAAAAATTACAAATAATGGATTTGCAGTTTTCTGCTTTACAACTCACTAGAACAAGAAACAATTGTTGACATGTACACAACTTTATTTTAAGGACACAGCAACCACAATGACAGAAACAGAACCATTACTTTAATACTGTAAGCTTTCCTCTGGGAACTGACTTGCACACAGTTAGATCCGAAAGCGTTTTGAAACAGTATCTTGGGGGAAAACACAGCAAACCTTAAATATATTAACTTCAAACTTTATGTGCTTATCTCCTCCTTTTGGTAGCTGGTGGCAGTTAAAGCTTTTCAAAGTCGTGGCCACTTGAATTCATTGCCTCAGGGTGCATCACCCTTCCCATGAATAACACGGTACCTGTGGAGAAAGCAGGGAAGGAGGAAGGGAGGGAAAGGTGTCAGAACCAGGAGGAGAGCTGAGGATTTAAGATGATGAATACCAACAATAACCTCTAGAGCAGTGCTGTGTGATTGTTAGAGGAACAAATGGCTCAGAAGCTGGTACAGGAAATGGCTCGAGCCTTGTTTGGAGACAGCAACCAAACCTGAGCACTTGGGCTTGTCTGGAGAAGAAGGGCAACCAACAGGGTTTTTTCAGAAGGTTTCCAACCTCACATTTCTGGATTAGTAACAAGCTTTGAGGGTTTAGCTACAGCTGTTGGCAACCCCTCTTTCTACACACAACAAGGGTTCTGCAATTTTAAGAACTGCCCCAAAGTGAGCATGTTTCACTCTGTCCTGATTTGAACTTTTCTTTCTGGGGAGATTTTTGGATATTGAATAGCAAAAAAGGCCAGATACCCTCCTCCAGATATATTTTCTGTATAACGCATCTACAACAGTATGAATATTTAATTTTATTATGGTTAAAAATCCCCTAAGAGTTGGTATCCTGCCTTGCTGGCCTGGTTTCAGCTGGGATGGAGTTTATTCTCTTCTCAGTGGCTCCTTCAGTGCTGTGCTTGAATGAAGTCCCAAAGTGACTCCACCTAACCAGACTAAACATCACTGCCACTGAACAGTTTAGTAAACACTGATCCTGTGCTGGGAGCACAAACACAAACCCATAAAAACTCTGTGGGTGCACAGCAATGTTTTACCACCCAGTCACATTCACATCATTACAGCAAATTGCAAATATGAGACTCAGGAATTACTTAATCCCTGCCCCTTTTGCTGGTGAGTGCTGCTCTCATCCCTCACCTGCCACAGAGCCCTTGGAGAGCACACCAGAATTATTCCCAGCTGTAATGTCCCTCCATTATGCAAATCATTTGTTACTGGGAACATATTTCACTGGTCTGACTGCAGCTAAGCTCTCAGGCAGTGCAATGATAATGGATACTCAGGGCAGTAACACTCTGTTCTCACAACAGAAATGGTGAATTTTTCTTTTCTGTGAGCGTTTTTCAGGGTTATGTCACATGTGGGTGTTTTATCTGGAGAAAGAGTCAGGGCCATGGAAAAGGTGAGTCTTTCAATATTGGGTATTTTAAAACAAACTAAGGGAAGTTCATAATACAAGCCCAGTGCGTTGGTCAAACATGCAATTTTCCCTTGACCTCTTGAAGATGTGCTGTGAAAAACTCAGAGAAATCTGCAATATTCTCACCTGTTCTTCTATTTCTGACCAAAAAGAAGAAGGGATGGTCCACTATGACTTGGGGATACAGCACTGCCATTCTGCTGATGGCAATCATTCCTAGAGGAAACAGAACACAGGCAACTTGTCAAACAGCTCTGCCCCTTCTTCTGCTCTTCAGCAGAGACCTTTGTGCAGTCACTGGAGTCCCACCCTCAACACCAAAAAACAGCAGGGAAATACTCACTGAAAAGGAAAGAGATCTGCAGAGTAATTGCCTATTCTGGCTTTAAGAATGATTAACAATGCAGAGTGCTGCAATTTCCCAGGTTGAGGGAGCAGCATATAAATTTTAAGATCCAGAACCTTCAGAGGAGTTACGAGTCCTGCTCACTCACAGAGGGAAGTGCACTGCATTAACCAGCACTGCTGACCTGTTTTACACAGTGCAGAGGGAAAGGGAACCCTTCATAACTTGGAAATATGCAAAAATTGAATGGACTGATCCTGCAGCTTCTGGCTGGTGTTTTTAAATAATGCAGAGCTGAAGGTAACATTAATGGTGAATTGGGCAGAATTTGGCCCTTTGGTATTTTTATTTGGAGGTGTATGGATTTCTCCAGGATATTATTACTAATTCCCAGTGGTTCATTTACTTCTAAATTTTCACTCCACTGTTCATAAAGACTGGAGCATGTCCATAGAGACAGTTGGGCACAATTCAACCCAAACCTGGCAAGTAATTCTTCCTTTCTTCAAAGACTGCCAAAGTAGAAGCAATTAGAAATCACCTAATGATACATATCAAGAAATGTAACTTATTTTCATGTGACAATCATGTAAACCAAACACCATTAACAGGGGACAGCTCTGGTTGTGCATTCAGCACTTCCCATCTTGTGTCTCTGAATATGAGCTTAATAAAATGCAGCTGCCACAACAACCCTCATCTCCTTCTAATTCTCCTGGATCAAATACCTCTGACCATCTCAATTAGCAGGTGAAAAATGATGAATGCTCAAGTTCCATAAAAGAAACATAAATTGCAGTCTGTACTCTCCTGACAATCAGAAAGAAAATAAAGAAGGGTTTTTTCACAGGATGCTCAAAATTCTTTGTAAAATATGTTACAAAAATGCCAACACTTCTGATTTGCAGAATTCTCTTCTGCAAGCAGCACACTTGCTATGCTGTGTCTCCATGCTGCTATTTAGCTTTCCTGGCTGTACAGCAAATCAGTTGTAAAAAATTAATTAGCACAGAAACCCAGACATTTGATTTAATTCTGCTTTTCAGTCAGGTACCTGAGGCAGCAGCAGCTTCTGATCCTTCCTCATTAACTTCTAGAAATGCCTTGTGAAATGCCTTTGCAAGGTAAAGTTCCTTGTTATCTGCAGAGGAAAGGGGAACATATTTCAAGTAGCTCAACAATAAGATTGAAGCATTTAAAGAGCCCACCCCAAACAATGCCAAAAACCAACACTATTATCCACCTCCTACAGCAGGCAGGGAAGGAGAAGAGCTTTCTTGTATTAAAACACCTTCTGCCAATTCCTCTTAACAGCACCATTTACCTCACTCAGATATGTAGTGCTCTCCTCCACCATGGATATTATAATAGCTCAGGACTGCCCAAGCCCAGTACAGCAGAGAGGGTAAAAACAGCTCATGGACACAAGATTTTAAATACAATTAGTGGGAAAAAAAGATTATGACATTATAGGCAAATACCTAGATGTAAAAAAAAATATTTCTGCACTAGGTACAACATGGGAAAATGAGGTCTTTTCTTTCTTCTTCTATTATATTACCAGAAGCTGAAGATAAATATTTATTGCAAGAACCACCATAGAGCTAGTTTTTTTCAGTCTTGTTTGTTTTCCATCTTTCTTTGTCAGTGTGTTAATTTCAGTCCCAGCCTGCTCCTGCTGAAGTCAGTGAATGTTTCACTGGTTTTTGTGGGATGCTGAAGGATCAGCTCTATTGGAATACTCACTAGCTGTAATACCAAAGCCATGAGGAGCAGCAGTTGGAAGTCTTTCCCCAGCAGATCTCATTTGCTGCTCTGTACACTCAGCACTGAATTAAACTTCCCAGTTCAGCTGCTGCACTTCAATCACACCAACAAAAGCCCCAAGTCATCTCCTCTGGGACTGTGTGCAATAAAACACACACAAGGCTGCTAAAACTGGCACCAGTTCTACACTTCAGTCCCAAGCCTTCAGCAATGCTGTCCTGAAAGCTGGGATTGAGCTTCCACCCTGTTCCTTTAAAACATGGGACATGCAGCACCACTTACCTTTAACATTAGGCAAAAATCTTAAACCTAAATACATTTTTATGTTCAATAATAAGGAAATGCCCACTTAGCCTAATCACATATTTCTATCACTTCTTTATTACTGCAGCACTAAAGGCTGATCCTGTGCTCTGTAATAGTCACAGAAATATTCCACATTTTCACTCCAAGTGCTTTATTTTGCATAGTTTGGTGGTGCTTTTGCAACTGCAAGGTGTATTCCTTATGAGGAACAGCACCTCAGAAGATTGGTCTCCACCTGATGGGCTCAGAGCCCCTAATTCTGAGAGCACAAACACTGCTAACATTTGCCATCAGGTATAAAAGGTTGCCTATTTGTGAATGCTTTCAAGATCTGAGTATTAAAACCAACATTTTATGTGTCAGAACACAAAAAATGCCACTGCAGATGAGACCAGTACACCCAGGTAGCCCAGCCCACTGCACCAGCTATGGAATTGCTGCTTCAGAAGAAGATACAAAAAGCCCATTTCATTTGTAGATGAAAACTGCAGCACAACTTAAAAGAGAAAAACATCCTCTCACCCAGCATGTGCTTTATACCCTAACCCAAGTTTCTATACCCAGAGTGCCTTTATTCAATGTAGTGTAGGGAGTTCTGATTGCTCTGGAGCAATTTCGGTTTTTTCAGTCCTGCCAATCCCAAGGAGCACCCAGCAAAGATTCCTGTGGTTAGGTTTTTCATGAGAGATGCACTTTCTATTTGTTTTCCATTTGTTGCCTTTCACTTCATTGGATATCTTTGTCCTTGGATGATGAAAAGAGCAATTCCACATCCCAAATTACCTTCTTTAGATTCTTCTCTTTATATTGCTACTATCACATCCTTCTCATTCATCTCTCCCTGAGCAAATGAATATTTTCCTGTGAAAGCATAATGCTGTCCCTGAGAGTTCAGGCAGCCTTTCCTTTGATCCAGGCTGTGACTGTCACATCCCTGGCTGCAATGCTCCCATCTCACACCATCTCCTCAGGTTTACCCACCTTCCCTTACAGCTTTCACCAGGACCAGGTGGGGCTCACCTGTGCATCTCCCATCACTTCACTTCTCTCCAGGAGCTTCTGTGAACGTGGATTTCCATAAGAACCAACCTGACTTGGTTGTGAACATCTCAGGAAGTCCCCTGGGGATTTGGTGCCAAAGTTTGAGCTTTGTGCAGGCCTGAGGCTGACCCCTGGTGAGTGGGAGGGAGCTGGAGCTGCCCCCTAATGAACACGACTCTGCTGGCAGCACACTTCATCTGTCACTACTCTCCATATGTCTGCAAACTCCCACTCAGCTGCCAACTGGCTGCTCTGCAAGTCTCATTTTAAAAAAAATACCATGTGGGTTTATTGGCTCTTCTTGCTTAGGCTGTCCCAGAAAAATTATATGGATGTCAGTCAAGACTTCCAAGAGTTATTTACTGGACTGATGCTCTTCTGACTACTTTATATTGTGAAAGGAAGTCACTGAGATCCCTTCATTGCCCACTGTCACCCAGGTCACCTTGCATTAAATGCAGCTGCTTTTAAGGCTCTATAAAACAGCCAGAAATATTATAATCATTTGAAGGAGAAGGGGATTTTAGTATTGAAATGAGTTCAACTCTAAGTCTTGAGTGGTGTGAAACACTCAAGCAGCAAATTATGTGATATGATAAAATTACAATGACAATATCTCAAAAAGCAGAAGTTGTTTCAAGATTATTTTGGACACCTGATGGAACCAGATGCAAGTAAATACTGTCAAAGTCTTTCCTGAAAGTGAGAGTCAGAATACAGAGGAGCTGACAGCCCAACAGGAATGTCCTCCTACTCACCTGCAGCAATTGTCAAAGAACTTAATTCCTGCAAGGGAGTAACATTTGAAGAGCGCACCTGGATTAACACTTTCTCTTTGGTTGCTCAGAATCCAGACATTCCAGAAGGTAAAGCTGATCCTTCTGGCTCCATTTTTCAGATTGAGGGGAAACAGCAAAAAATTCTGAATATTGAAAAATAATCCTGCAATTTGGTTTATATCCACTAAAGCCACACAGAATTTTGCTGAGCTCACCAATCTGCCTGCATCTGATGACAGGATTAGGGCTGCTGCTGAAATTGCAGGAGACTTTCCCTGGCAGCAGAGAAGGAAGAGAGGATTTTTAAACCCAACCACATTTCTCAAAAATCTCTTTAGATTTAATTTGATTTATATCTTCCTAAATTAAGTGTCCAGTTAAAGATTTTGTTGAAATATCTGCATTTAATGCCTCATGAAGTGCCAGATGTTCCAGAGGGCTGACCCTGAGATGCACATAAACTTCCAGCTTCCATTTCTCTGCTACCTGATGTCCCATTCAGGTGCCTGTAAAAGCCAGCTTTAAATAATTTCTCTTCATGACTTATTTTCCCTTCCCCCCTCCAGCTTTTAAATTATGAAATTAGAAGGAGGGAAAGTATTCTGTATTTTAATTACTTAAAACTTCATTTAGACAGCATCAACCGTGGGGTTTTCATTAAATGCATTACTTCAAAACCATTTTTTCATTCTTAATTTACAAATAATGCCCAGGTTGAACAACCTATTTTCAGTGAAAAGCAGGAAAGCTACAGTAAAACTCATGAATTTTCTCTATAGACTGCTCTATACTCAAATAACAAGTAAATCTTTAAATGGCAGAGGAATTAATTCAGTCATGCAGAACGTGGTGTTTTAATTTTGTACAGTACAATTGTCAGAAATATAAAACTTTAAACAAATCATTAGTCACATGGATTGAGACAAGCATGTGATTCTTTCTGCCAGCCTCTTGATAAATAGATGTCCCTGATATATAAATGAATTTTACATAGAACTAAATAAAAGCCAGGTGCTGCCTTTGTGGTTCCCTGTGCATTTTCCATTCTCCTTGGAGCTTTTTCTCAAGTAAATAATTTTCTATAAATAGACCAGAATTTAGTGGGAAGCTGACTTTTCTTTGAGCTGGCAAAGAAATTGAAGGTGTTTTTCTTCAGAAAAACACTATTTCTTTGAAAAAAGGGTTTTTCTTTTTATTTCTTCTCATATTAGCTAAAGCCAGCTTTTCCCCAGTTTCCCTGGAAAAGTGAAAGTGGCAAACCAGTGGAATAAGCTACATGATACACTATAAAGAATATTTCAAACTTAGCAAAAATGAAAGGATATGAACATCACAAATATTCCTCTGAATGTAGGAGGGTTTGCTTTTATCACCAGAGTTCTGACTCAGGCTCACAGGTGTGACTGTCCCAGGGTCAGACAATGGAGAACTGGGATTTCCCACCTGCTGGGGAGAAACACATGGAGCTAAAAACCCCAAAAACCATACAGGTGACAGCGTGCCACCTCAATACAGAGAAGCTGTGGCTGCCCCATCCCTGGAAGTGTCCAAGGCCAGGCTGGACAGGGCTTGGAAAACAATCCAGGATAGTGGAAGGTGTCCCTGCCCATGGCAGGGGGTGGAATGAGATGTTCTTTAAGGTCTCTTCCAACCTAAACCATTCCGTGGCTCTATGAACAGCTTTAGGAGGTGTTAAAAGCATTAATATCTCATTTCCACATAGATTTTTAAAGGTATTGGATATTTCCAATATTCAACTTCTGTTGAATGCAGGTGGCATTTGTGACTAAATTGCTTTTATCTGCAAACTCTTCCTTCATTTGCTGCTTCCAGGTATCTGGGGAGAGGAATTAATTGTGCAGCAGCTTAATGCTCCTCCTGCTGGGAACAAAGAGCACTGGAGACATAGAGTGACCCCTCTGGGGGTGGATCCCACGTGGCACCCAGGCACTGCTCCAATGAGCATCTGCCTCTTGCAGGGCATCACACTTTGTCTCCATTGCTAATGAGACCCAGCTCTGAAACACTCAGAGTGAACTTTGCCAGGTGAAAAACGTATTTCCTCATCTACCTTGAGAGACAAGACAAGAAGTTCTTACCAGACATGGCAGTGAGGTCAGCACTGCTGCTGAACAGCTCTGTAATTCCCAGACCTCTCCAGACATCCTTCAGATCAATTTCCTGTTCTACTGTGAACCTGGAGAATGGAAGAGAAAATTACAAAAAGCCAGATGTAAGCATTACTTACAGTTATTAGAAGATTAAATTTTTCTAGGTGAAAACACCAAGATAAATAATGTAAAGTAGGAGATGCAGAGCTAGTGACACCTTCCAAAAAATGCTTATAAACAAATGAGTTTACTCACAGCTGGATTTTTTCTAATATGGAAGCAATCAAAAATATGCTAATGGTATGTGCAGCCCCTGCTCATAAAACTGCAGTGCAAAATTATGCAGCAGCTAATAGAAATGCTTACTTTTTACACAAGAGGTTTTCTGTAAAACCTGAATTTAATTGTGCAGATACTAGAACAGAATATCAAATGAGGCAAAGGACAGCAGAACTTCCCAGAGAGCTGCTGGCAAAAGAGGAGCAAGAAAGATACTCCATTTTTACTTTGATAGCATAAGAAAGATTAGCTATGAATATGAATATAAAACATTTTTGATTCAGCTTCTAATTCGTGTGGTGGCACAATTGTAATTGGGTTTTGATTGTGAGTAAAGAGCAAGGAAAACAAATAGTTGTTAGTGTAAATGCACTGAGTACAACCTGGCAAAAGCCCTGTTCTAGGCTGGGTTAGTGCGTTGGAAGGACAAAATGAGATCTATCCTGAGGGCAAAATTTTGGGCAACCTGGAATAGTGGAAAATAAGCAAAAGCTTGTTCCATTTACAGACTGATTTTCAAACACTGGTGTCAGTAAAACAAAAAAAGACCTTTATGTGTGGCCAGAAAGAGACTGGACAGCTGGAGAAACAGAGAAATATGGCAGAAAAGTAATAGTAATGGCATCTCCAACCAGCAAATACCAGATGTCTACAGACAAACATATGAGGGTGGCTGTAACTGCCCGGCAGGGGTGAGTTCTGGGTGCTCTGGAGAATGAACAAATAAATTATTAGTGATTTACAATCTGCTGGCAGTAACTGCCCTACACAAAGCATGGTCTGTAGGATGCTGTTCTGGCTTCAGCAGCCACTGAGTCAGACACAGCCACAGCTCAGTCCTTGGTGACAGGGCAAAGAAGTGTTAGAATCAAATGAATGTGTTCCTGTGCAATCTCCTTTTTTGGGATTAAACTCCCCAGCTCCATGGAAGAACAACATGTTCTTTTCAGGTGGAAGTCTGGAGGATGTGGGCAGGGCACAGCTGATGAGGAGCTGACATGTCCAACACCTTGGCATGCACCAGCCTTGGCAACTTGGAAAAGAATCATCTGGACATCAAACAGAACTGGGCAAGAGCCAAGTGCATCTTCCTCACTTACACAAACCTAAAAAAAATCCAGTACACAATCTACTTTCATAATGAACTTTAAAATGCCACTAGAAGCCAAAAATCTGGGGTGGAATGGATATCATCCAGAATTATCATTATCCAGAGAAGAATTTTAGGACTTAAAATAGGATCTGGAGATAGCTCAGGACTGATAAATCACTGGTGGCATCAGCAGTGTTCATATGCACACTGTCCAGACCAATTCCAGGGCATGCATGGAATAAAAACACAGGAAATTATTCTTGTGGTTTTATTGCCTTGGAAGGTCTCAAAAGAATCAGAAGAGACTAACAAAAATTCAAGTACTGAAGAAGCTTCTCATGGTGTTCTGGCAGATTCTGCATCAGTTACTGTGGTAACAAGGCTACAAGTTTCTCATTCAATCAAATTTCCCTGACCTTTAGGCTCCAAAACCTAAACCACTTCTACTCTCACAATACACTTGTAAAACATGTCCAGATCTACTTTAGAGACTTTGGTAAAAACCCTAAGAAAGATGAAATGAGACTTGATTCCCAATGCTAGAGTTAGTACAGTCCAGTCCAGAGGTCCTATCTGTGCACACTAAAGAAGTCTACAGAAAATAAATTCAGAAATATTTCCTTCTATATTATATCTACATTAAAAGGTTTTGAAAACCACTTCCAACTGTATCCACTTTACAGAGAATGCCAATGAATGTCAAAATGCATTTTATAAAAATTTCAGTGCTGTTTCCCTTTTTGTTTTTTATTTCACCCCAATATTAAATGCAGCAAGCTTTCAACATGATTCAGGTAGGAACCAGCAGTGCCAAATTAGTAAGGAATATCAGCAAGTCAAGTTTGCACAAAAAGCAAACTTTGAGGTAAAAAATAAGAAAAATAACTGCAAAAAAGCATCTTTTTCCAAGTGCAGAGTACCAGAGTAAGGCAGAAATGGAAATCAGGTGGGTTAAGTCTCTGGACCATCAGGCAGCAAACACACATCTGCTCAGTGATGCAGCCTGACCCAGAAAGCAGCTGTGGCACAGGATGCTCCTGCACCCTGAGCAAGGGGGAGGCCTGGGAGAGGCTCAGGGCAAAGATAAACCTGGAAAGCCTCACTGAACACGGATCTGAGGAAAGGGGGCAAACAGAGTGGGTGCAATGCCAAAGAATGCCTGGGGGAAGGACAGCAGCAGGCACTGCAGACAGAGGCTCCAGCCCTGCCCAGAACCTCGGGAAAGGCAAATCCTGAGCAGCAGGATGAGTGAAGGGCTGCCAGTGTCTACTGAGGTCAGTTCCTGCTTTTTATGGCCAACAAAACAGACCAAAAATACCACATCAGCTGTACAAATATCAAATGATGCCTTTAGGAAGATAAACCTAATTACTTCCCTTCTTGGAGTTTTGTCTTGTATAAAACCCCACTCCAAACACATCTCCCCTCTTTCCTCACATGCTTTGAAAAGCAGTGAGAGTTACAGAGCAATTATTAATGAGATTCCCAATATTTTAGCTGACATCACAACCAGCCTTTTCTCCGAAGTTACAGGGCAGCTTCCACACTCTGAAATTTAATTTCAGGCTCTGCAGTTTGACATAAACATTCAGCAGGAGTTACCCCTCAGTCAGATTTGGATTTCTGTGCACTCCTTACAGGCAGTGAGGATGGTGCTCAAAAATCAAAGCTGACAACCTAGAGCACAGAACTGACATTCCATCTCACTGCCCACACTTTGGGAATGTTGATACCATCCCTGACACCTGGTTATTTGCACTGCTTGCTGTACATAATGAATCAGATGGCCATTTTTGATTCCCCCACAATCTTTTAGGTGCTCCCGATGCTAAAAATACTCTGAAAACCTGATTTAAATACTTCAGTATCAGTATCAAAAATGATGGAATAGTAGCAACTGAGAGCTTTAAAAGCCACAAAGAGAAATCTGAGAAAGAGAGACTGAAGAGAAGATTAGGTTGAAAAATCAGCAATTCTCTGGAGATTTTAGTAAGAATCAGGACATTTTAATGAAATTTAAAACTTGCACAAGCATTAGAATAAAATGATGCATTTATGTCACTGACATTCTGCAGTTATGCATTAACATTTCGTATCAGGCCATCTTTCTTCTATTTTAGAGCCTTTTAAGACAGAAAAAAAAAAAAAAAAAAGATGTGTTCATCTTGTATGGTGTCATGCAACCCTTAAAACACCGAATTTTCCGTGGTTTTTAGATGCTCAAGATCCACAGGGCCAAGGAGGATGAGGGTACAGGGTCTACTCATCCAGGAGAAGAGAACTGCAGCCTGGAGTGATTCATCCCAAATGCCATCATTTTAGAAATTCCTAGGAGTTCTGAGTGAGCCAAAGCAAAAAATTTCCAGGTTTTCAGATAGTTCCAATGGAAGAAATTCTGCAGAAGGACAGGCAAACAGAGGGATGGCTGCATTCACTGCCTGCCATCAATATTCCTGCTTGGAGAACAGGCCCTGGGGACTATCAGTTCCCCAGCTGCTATCAGTTCCAGCATCCCAGCTGGAATTTCAGCCAGGTTGTCCCCAGGTGCCAGAAGCAGCCTCCAGGATTTAATACTCTGAAAACAAACAAGCAAGAGAGCAAAAAAACCCCACTAACAGCAAAACCAGGCAAAAACCCCATCCAGCTGCTCTGGGCAGGAGAAGAAAAGCAGGTTGTGGGTTTTTTTCTGGCAGGATCATTCCTTCCAGGGCTAAATCTGCAGGAGTTGGTGGGAATGTGCTCCAGGGGACAGGTTTGTGCCTCTTCTGTGGTTGTATCTTAAAGACAATCAGCACTGGCCCATTCCTCATCAAAACAGGAGTTAAGACAGCAGGTTAAAAAGTAAAACCAGAGAGCTCATGGATGTTTTTTTTATTTTGGTTTGGATTTTTATTGGGTTTTGTAGGGTGTTTTCAGTGCTTGCTGTTTTTTTCTTTTAAAGAAAACAATCTTCAGCTAACAACATTTATCATTCTGGCACCATCTAAAGATTTTAAATGCACAAAAAAAGCAAGAAGGTTGTTACAGGAACTTGGGCACAGTGGAACAATCCTTAAGAGAAGATCTGCAAACTGTAGCACCACTGCTAGGTACCAGTTCCTCCCATGCTCTTCAAGTAATTTATGTTGGAGAGACAGCTTTGAAAATTAGATTCATGGTCTGTTTCACTCCTATGCAAAAAGTGGATTAAAATGTTGATCATTTGAGTCTGGGTTAAGCTGGAAACAATGATTTGGAAATGAAAATGAGGAAGTATAATTTAACAATTCTGTACAAATCTCTCCTTTGCCATTAAGAGGAATAATACACAATTTCATTTGCACACAGATAATGCAGACAGAAATTGCAAAGTTGTGATTAACTCTGCTTTGGCAAGTCATTCAGTCCCATTACAAATGTATAAGTTTAAAAAATGTTCACTTTATAATTGGATAGCATCTTTCAAGATATAAAAATTTAATTTTATTCCACTGCTGCTTTCAATTTCTCAGTGGACAGAGCCTGGAGGCCACATTTCATAACATGCCTTTCTGAGTCACAGCATCAAATATTTATGAAGTGTTTATTTAGAGCATTGACAAAATCCTGTAGATCACCTCTGAATCCCTAATGGAAATCCAACACCTTGGGAGCATGCAATTAATCTCTGGGTTTTTTGTAAGGAGACTGCAGAATTCCTACACAGAATTCCTACACAGAATTCCAACCTCAGGATAGTGTTTTCAGATTACAAAAGATAACTGAGGGTGATTAGCACGTGTTTCTACCTGGTTTGCCTCTGTATAGGCTGAATTTGCAGGTGTTTATCCCATTCTTTGAGGTTCTTGAATAAGAACCAAGCAGCCTGAGGGCAGAATAAATAAGGACATTTTATGATCACACAAACCCGAGATCTCAAACTCCCATCTGAGAACCTGGCTCCAGAGAACCCTGGAGCCTCTGCAAACAAAACCCCAAATCACCAATATGAACTGAATCCAAGCCATAATTAATATGTTTCCAATGCCATTCAAGTGTTTAGATACCCAAGATACTTAAATATGGAAACTGTTTTTTACAGATTTTCTCCATAATCAGTGGAGGAGCTCTATAATTTGTTGTGGATCTCCCAGTCTAGAAATTCTTGCAGAGAAGATGCCCAATTTCAGCACTTGGTGCACAGGCTGCTGTCCCAGGTACAAAAGGAAAGCTTAAGGATGGAAGAATCCTCAGATTTCTCATTAACATCTAGCTTTGCCCAAGCATGTAGGAAAAGCAGCCTAAGACACAACTCCCCTCCTATTTATCTTAGTGGACTTCCTGAGGCCTCTAGGACCTGAAGCTCCAAAAGAAAACAAGAAACAAATCCCAGGAAGAGAGTACAGCAGGTTCAGTCTGCATAAAACCTGCAGTGCAGCTCTTGGCTGCTCCAAAGGAACTGGGGCTTAAAATAGGAAACTTTTACAATGGGGAGTGAAAACCAGCCCCAAAATGCTGCTGGACCCTCAGCACTCTGCCTTTAAGCTCTACAGAGAAGTGGATTCCATCTCAATTTGGGATCAGGGCATGCTGACAGCACCAGTCCATCTCAACCTAATTTATCCTGGCTGGCCTTGTTTGTTGTGCTCAGCTCCTGGACAGTGGTGTCTGCTTTGGAAAAGGAGCTGATGGACTGCAGGGAGTCTGAACCTGTGAAATGGAACAAGTTCAGATCTCCAAGGCACCTGAAATCAAAGAACTGGTTGAATGATTAAAGGATTCACTTGAGTTTTTTTTTTTTTTCTGCAGCCACGTACCCACTGCACAGTGCCACAAAAATAGAATAAGTGGAAGTTATTCCTTTCAGAGATGGGCTCTATTATTACACATACACTTCCATGAAATCATCATGAATCACTGGAAGGACAGTTTGATCCAGCTGTACATTAGTAGTGACATTTAGTAGTAAACAACTCTGCTACCAAGCCAGGCAGAACACAGGCATGACAAATACCTAAAGGTGGAAGAAGCAGGATTCCAGGAAAGATCCTAATAGTGTATGTGGGCAAATCTGCACTGAGCACACAGCCTGTGTCTGCAAGTGGACTGAGAAATTTCAGCCCTTCTGGTAGTGATTACTCTTTGCTGTTTAAGGGAAAAAAGCAGCACTTCTTACTGGGGAAAAAAAAAAACAACCCAAAATTGACTGGAATTACCCCTCAACACTCAACCATTTGTATCTGCACAGACACATCATTAGAAATTCTGAAAATAGCAGCACATATAAACCTCATTAGCACCTAAATGAAACATTTGGTAGTTCAGACTTCCAATATTTCTGTGGCTCCTGTCTAAATGGAACTCATCCATAATGAGTTCTGCACTATGAGCATCATTCCAAGTGGATGTACTCCTGATGAGGGAACTTCCCTTTCTGGAGAGCTCTCCTCTGAAAGGGATGCAGATGCAGTGAAATAACATCAGTCTGCACTGCATCCCCCTGGCCCTGCTGCCAAAGCCACCCTCCTGTGGGTGCTGCATCACTCCAGGCTTCAGCAAGGTGAGTTCAAGTTTCCCTACCCTGCCCCTCCATCCATTTGGATGCAATTCCCCCTTCCAGTGACTCACCTTGGCAAATACACTTCCACTTTTTGCTTCTTCACAGAATTAGCCCATTCATTAATCAAGGAGGCCTTGACCAGGGGCTCCAGTGTGGCCAGGGGAACCTCCTGCCTGGACAGGACAATCATCATGCTGATCTCATCCCCCTCATAGGGTATTTCCAGGACCTGGTAGATCCCTCCTGCTTCGTTGGAGCCATCACTGAACTCTCCTAGATGAGGAAAACAACAAAAGCCCTGCTAGTACTATTTTCTTTTGTCTTTAGTTTAAATAGGCCTAATCCTAGGCAGTATTTATTAGATACTGGAACTAAAAATGACCTCTTTTATTCTATATAAAATTTATATTGGTTTCTTCATCACAAGATTTGAGGCTTAGATTTCTTAAAGAATACAAGCTTAAGCTATCACACAGTTTGTAGATAATCATCATTCTGGGACATAACTTTCAGTGGCTAGGCAGAGAAGAGCCTAAAATTTAAGGCTGCTGAGACTTCCAGGGACATGGGAAAAGTTTTTTATTCAGGAGAGAGGATTTTTTCAGATATGAGACTGAGCAAAATGCTGCCAGAGCCAGACATTTTAGAACCCACTTAGAGCTCAAGCTCCAACTAAAAATGATCATTAGTTCTGTTGTTCAAAGAACCTCTATTTTACCAGTCCAACAGTAATGAGCAAACATTATTCATCTGAATGCTTAGCACAGCACAAGAAAAATATTTTTGTGATAAGCAGGACTAGCTCAAGAATTGCAAAGAACTTAAAAATTTCAGAATGGATAAACATTCTGAAATCCATCCTGTAGCACCAAGCAAGTCATTACAAATGTTGCTACCAGCTATAATACACACATCGGGGGGAAAAAGCAAACTCTCAGTCCCTTCTTTGGGCAAACAGCACATTAAAAATTCCAGGTAGAAGAAGAAACAACAGTACAAATGGGTATTACTGCAACAAACCCATTAAGTGAAGATTTAGTAGCTCTAAATTGCTAAAGGTCTAACTCACCGTAGTAGAACTCTCCCTGCTGGTACATCATTGGAATTTGCACTTCACTTTCATCATCTTTAGTGAAAGAAAAAGTTCTGGTGTTTTCAGGCCTGAACTGTGACTTCCAGTTGCCTTTAAAGTAGATTGCGTTGATGAGAGCCAAATGAGTTAGAGCACCAAAGTCTCTTGAAGACACAAAATCTTTGATCATACCTAAAAAGAAACCCAGCTGTCAGTCTTCATGTCAAAGTGAGCATTAAATCCAAACTTAAGGCAGCTTGAAAAATTCAAGAAAATAAAAAGCAGTGTTAACATGTAATTTCCAATTCAGATGTTTCTTTAAATCTCCAATTAAAGTGCCAGTGTTTTGTAAACCTAAATCTCAGTGTAGGTGTGGAAACCCTTCCATCAAGTACGTGTTAGGCAACTGTTTCTTGATCACTACTAAACATACCCTACAAGGAAGCCATGTGGAAAAAGGGTCACATTTGGAATGTTTACCCTGCTGCTATGAAACAGTTCAGCACTTTCATCTTAAGGTCAGAACTTGTACAAACTTTGGCTCCAATCCAGAGAAGCACTTAAATGGGTGCTTGATTTAAAGGGACGAAGTGCACCCATTGCAGCTTCTGTTGAATTCAAAGCCAGGACTAAGCATCAAAAATCCACATAAATTCCCAGCATTTGTCCCAGTGGCATTAGCTCTTGAAAAGCAAAGAGGAAAACCATCTAGCATCTGCTCTATTCATGGGAGGTACAGCAGCTGAGCATGGCAGCTGCTTTGCTCCTACTCCTGAATAAGTCATTTACATCAGAATGCAGTCTGGTACCTGCTGTAGCTCATCTCAAACGCCTTGCATTCCACCAAAATCATTCTCAGTTTGGTAAACTGACCAGATCTGTCATTGCTCTTCAGGAATTACAGCCTCCTTCAGATTGACTTTTTGTTCACTTCTATATTTAGCTGACATTGCAATGCAAAGTGTTAAAATAAACACATTCTTCTGTCTGATTATTACTCCTTAATCTGTGGTTTAAAAAACAAATTAATTCTGCTTTCTGGAGCATATGATCCTGACTAACTGGTGTGAAATTTGTGTATCATAGGGCTGGATTTCTTCCGGGTTGCTGTTTGTACTTCTTTTATCTCAAATATTCTAAGGAGGGAGGTGTGACCAATACTCACTTGGAGCTGGAAAAAAACAAAAGGGAAACATTTCCAGATTTCTATTTGGCATTCATATTTCATTATGTTTTTCCAGCCATATCTTGCTGATACATTAATGAAATGTTAAGAATTTTGCTGCCCAGAGAAACCTTTGATGGTTCTGTTTTCTGCTCTGAGCCTCCCATCCTGCTGAACACACTGGAACGGGAACCCTGCCTGTGCAGTGCTCCTGTCCTAAGGGGAAAGCAGAGGGAAGGAGATGCAGTGAGCAGGGAACAGCTGAGGGACTGGAACCACCCCAACCTGACCCCAAGAGCCCCCCAGCTGCCCCAGTGGGCTCTGCTTTTCCTTTTCCCTCAGACAGGCACCACAACCACGGGAACACTCTGCAATCTGCTGCATCACTTACACCCAGCTATTTCTGCAGCCTGAGAGGCAGGGCAGTTTGTTAGGAACAGAATGGCTGCTGTGCTCCTTTGCAATAAACCAGACCTTTTCCAAAATGGAATAAAAGCATTACAGAAAGTGCTTTTCCACTTTGGAGCCATGCTTCTTCATAAAGCATTATGGATTCTTAAGTGCTCAGGCTACATGGGGATGTGTTAATTCCTTCCAGGTCATTCCAATCCCTTCAAATTCCCAAAGGTACAGCTGTGTCAGAGCCACACCTCCAGGAACTGCTCTCAAAATACCAACCTTCAGAGTGGGCCAGAGGAACCAGAACAAGAACATGCTTTGACCTCTACACCAGGAGACTCCCAGATATTGGGATTCTGCAGGGATCCAGGAAATGTCACCTCTCTGGGAGCTGCCAAGCCAAGGCAGCATCCTGCAGCTCCCAATGTGCATATTTACAACAGTAATTTTGTGCTTAACTCCCCTGCTGAAAATTTGTGTTGTGAAACTGTTGACAGCGTTCCTAAAATCAACTACCCTCTCCACATGCTATCTCGTTTCCTCACATTGCAAAATATTACATTACACACTCCGATTTTGTGGTTCAAAATTATCTTTTTATTCCCTACTATTCTATTTCTCAGTACCTTGTATGAGTTCCTCAGAGGAGGAGTGATACTCCACACATCCAAAGCACAAACCAATAAACCCTGTGCAGAGAGCTTTTCTGCCATTAGCAATAAAGCTTACCATTTTTTAAAGAACTTAAAATACTATTAAAATGCCTACCATTAAAACAGTCTCATTCAATAAATGTTACAGATGGTAAGACCAGAGAACAAATATTCAAATAAATGTCACATGATTAACAATGACTAATATTACTTATGACAGATGATTCCTACACAGGAAAAAATAGAAATACTAGAATTCTTTTCTTGGGAGGAGAAACTTCAGTCTCAGAAGAGATAGAATCCAAAGCACCAACCCAACATCGCTGCACAAGCCTTGAAGCAGAAACACTTCCTGCAGGATGTGTACAAAAGGATCACATGGACTTACTATTTGTGTGATTCTCCACCCATTTATTGATCTGAGTAGCAACAGCTGCACTTTGGCTGAAATCTACATTCTCTACTTCGGCTTTAAAGTATTTTTTCACCAGCTGCAGGAATTTGTCACTGACATGAAACCCATTCTGCACGTAGAGGGAGTTGGCGATGTCCAGCACGTAGTGACTTTCTTCAGCAGTGGCCATGTCAGAAAGGTCCTTCAGGAAGGCAAACTCCTCACCTGGGGAAAGAAAAAACAGCTTTGGTGCTTCAGAAAGGGAAATTATTCCATGGTTTTTCTGCTGAAAATTCACAAAAATGTTTTATGTGAAGGAAAGTCATCTTTTTTAAACAAACTTGTTTCTAAACCTACACACACCTTCAGGTCTGAAGAAATAATCTCCAAAAACATTACTTAGAGCCTGTTTTTTCTAATTGCTATAATTAGTCTAATTAATGAGACATTTGAGTCCCACCAGAGGCAAAATGGAAAAAAAAATCAAAATCAATGGAAATCCTTTCTACACCAAAAGTGCAATTAAAAAAAATTCTTACAGGTCCCATTTATAAATCTTGCCACCACAAATTCTTAACAGAACTTTTGCTCCATCCTAAATGTCAGTTGTTTAAGGAAAAATGAACTTCAAGTCTTGAAGCTAAAGACATCCCACAGCTTTTCTATGCTAAAAGCAGGTCTGGAAATTCCCAGGATTCTTGGTGGGTAATGAGAATAGAATTAAATAGAATAATGAGAATAGAATAATGAGAATAGAATAGAATAATGAGAATAGAATTAAATAGAATTAAAGCAGCCTGCTTTAAAATAGGAAGCTTGTACTACTGCATCATATGCCTAAAGGTGAAATTTTAAATTAAAACCCAACAAAATAAACCTTAAAAACTAGTTGCAATGATGTATTCCAAGCAGAAATCATGGAAACACTTTCACTGAATGCCACTCATATCCCAGAATAGCAAACAGCCCAGAAAAAAAACCAACTGCACAACTCCCTCCATTACAGCTAAGGGATAATAGATTATTGTTATAGAGACAAAATGTAGATCTCAATTGGTGCTGCAGCCTCCACAGAAGGCATCAGCTCTGCAGTGGCTCTGGCAAACACAGTTTGATGTCTGTGCTCAGAAATTCTTCCCCAAGTGCCTCTCACTGAGGACTCCAAAGTCCAGCACATTGCATGAGCAAGAAACTTCATTCAGGTTTCAAACAAGTTACTTGGATATCAATAGAAGCAATTTTCCTGAAACTAATGCTTTCCTTGCCAGCTTTCACTATAATCCCTAAAAAAGGATTGTTCCTAAAAAAAAAAAAAACCTTCTCTTTTCTAGAGGCCAGGCAAGTTTATTTTGCAGCAGAAACCAAGATGAGCAGGGTGAGCTGCAATTGTTGAAGATTCAGGTACCCCAGCTGGGTTTTTATGTCAGCATCTCTCAGCTCATGCAGAACCCACATTTGAGCCTGCCCAGGCCATCAAGCACACCAAGAAATGCAGTGATGAACACCCCATGGACATGAGCAGCCCACTCCCAGCCTTGCTCCTGTTTCTCTAAGACAAAAAGTGAGACAGGAAGAAGAGGCCTCACCATTTTTCAAGCTGTCAAACCCCAAGGAATGTCGGATTTCCTTCAAGGTGGTTCCATGGGCTCCCAGCTCCACCATTCCCATGGCTATGGCCATGCTCACAGGGGAGAACAGGATGTTCTCATCCTCCCTCGTGGCTCGCAGCTGGTTGTAAACGTTCACAGAGAGCTCAGCAATGGTTTCATCAGGAAAACTGGTCTTGAAGGCTTCGCTTTGCAAAGCAAGCAAAGACAGCAGTCCAAGGAAATACATGTCTTGAGATTTTAAGGTCTGCAAGATAAATTTGAGACAAAATAAGATGGTTTGAATAATATAGAATTCAACTTGAGAGAAAGAATAGTCAACTTTTTAATCTTAAATCTGTGGTGGAAGAAAATCCTTAAGAGTTCAATGCACAATGCAGTTATTTGGAGGAGACACCATTAAAACATAAATAATGATGCATTTTCACACTAAAATAACCTCCTCCCTTATGTCAGGGTATATTTATGAAATCTTGCAGCCCCAAACCAACAAAACACTCACAGATTCTACTGAAAAATACCCCAAAGATAGCAACCCCTTCCCTACTTTCCTTTGGAATTGTGTCTGTTCAGACGTGCTGACCTGGAATTGGTTTGTGTTTCTGCACTTTTCCACCAAGAAGACTGAGGAATCAGCTATTTCTTTCATTTGACCTTCTAGTAGGATGCAACTTATTTATCTAAGTCACTCTAAGCCTCCAACAGGTAAAACTGTTTCAAACACTCTAAGAGAGCTGCTGACATCCATGACAAAGTTACTGTTCCGTGATGTTGCTCAGTTGCAAAACATATGGCAAGCAGCCAGAAATTCTTTGAAAGAAAAAAAAAAAAAAAGGAGAAAA
>VXBI01002031.1:238432-261642 GCA_013397375.1 Toxostoma redivivum | reverse complement strand
AAAAAAAAAAAGAAAAAAGAAATCAATCATGCCTTAGTTACCAAATAACCCCTTTTTGCTAGTAAACAGCAGTGAGAAGTTGGGTAGCTCTGCTAGCTGGGAGTCAGCCCCCACTCAGAGGACAAAGGTACTGTTCAGTGAGGAAGATCCAACAGTGGGAACAAGGAAGGAAACTAAATTTAAAAAAGGGTTAGCACTGATGCTTCTGACTAATCCATCCTCCAAGCTTTGCTGAAATGCTCTGGAGTAAGCAACAGTTCTCACTCTACCCCAGTTTAGCTCATCACACAACTACTGATAGTAGAATTCCAGCTCCTGGAGCAGGGAATGTGTAACTTCATCCTTCCATTTTTATTCCCCTTTAAACTGTGCTACCTTGGCATGCAACCCACTACTGCTGCAAGTCTTGGGTGAGAAACAAGCACCAGAGCTCCTGCTTCAATCCCTTCCCTCTGCCACTCTGTCTCCAAGACACAACAGAGCAAATCCTCCTGAAGCAGGGGTTGGACAGGACAAGGCTCAGAGCTTCATCCACAAGTGTTTACAAATCGTGTGCCAGGCTGCAGGGCTCACAGCACAGCACAGATTTGTGTGAATGCTGCTGCTCCACCGAATCAATTTGCATGCAGCCAGCCCAAGTGCCTCTCCTTATGCTTCCCAGCAATCCTGGGGCTGCATTACCGGGGGTTTTATAGACATGACACAAAGTAAGCTTTATACAACATTTATATTCTGCATTTCATCTTCAAAGGCCTATGTAGCATTATCTAATTCACTCACACGGCACTGAATGATCCATAATTTAAGTGTTATTACTCGCATTTTATAGCTGAGAAAATACAAAGAACAACAGGGTACACACACGTGCCTTGGCAGCCACTGGTGCCAGCACTAGTTAAGATTCCTCCTGTCCCCCAGCCTCCAGCAGCCTTTTGTTCAGTCCTGAACTGACAAAACTGAAGAGATGAGCCAGTGCAGCAATCCCACATGGTTCAGGGGAAAAGGAGAGCTGGCCTCTGCCCTGCCCCTCATCTCCTGTCTCCTGATTCTTCCCACATATGTAAGAACTATTTCCCTTTCTAAATTTCCAATAAACTATCTATGGTGGCATCACTTCACTTCCGTGGACTACTTGATCAGTCTGCCTCTGATTCTCAGTAAGATAGCAAAAATGTCCACAAAAGGCTCTTATTCTATTTAGAAACAGCACAGATCAGTCCTAGAAGCCTAAAGCACCAGCTTTAATCCTTCCTTGCATATTCCAGTGCACTGACAGAACTACCCAGCACTTCACTGCTGCCCAGTGCAAAACACCAGTCTGACCATCACTGTTTATTTCAGAAACACTGAGACACTATTTATAACCCCAAACATTATCAACACACCACAAACTTTCCCAACAACTTAATAGCAATTCATTTTTTTAACCTCATTTATAAATTATTGACTTAAGGACATTAAGATTTCTGTTACAGAAAATAAGTGGATTTCTCTGATCATGGGCATTGTAGATTTCTTTATTTAAAAGCCCTGGAGCATGCCTCTGCCAGTGTTATGTAAGACTTCAGTCAGCAAATCATCATGATAGACTGAGCCCAGGTATTATTCTCTTATCCTAAAAGCTGCACAAGGCAAGAAAAGCTTAACAAACCTCCATCACACAGGTCTATAGTGGCACCAAAAACTGTACTCAGGAAATAGATAAGCAGGAGCTCATCTTGCTTTTGCTGAGGATGAGCCCAAATTTGGGAGCTCTCCCACCCTAATCTATACAAACAAGTTGTGCAGCTCAGTGTGGATGCAATTCTACAGAGAGCTAAAGCTTTCCACTCCTGGATGAAGAACAGCTTGAGCTCACTTGGAGACCTGACGTGGTTAAAACAGATGTGAAATAATCTGCAATTTCAAAAAGAGAAGTTCCCCAGCCTTGCAGTGGCAGAGGCAGCTGTTCAGCACTCCAGCACTGATCTCTGTCCTATGTACTACTGCCAGACAGGCTTAAATAATTGCACAGGGGAAGGAGGGGAGAAATTTATACATCTTAATTAAGTGTTTAACATGCAGGTCAGACTGTCTGAAAGCTAATAAAATATTTGTTATTAGACAATGCTGGAACCCCAACATTATATACAAATCAAAATCATATTTCTTTGTGACCACTCACCAAAAGCTCCTCATGTGGAATAATTAAGTTGTATTACTTTTCATTATTTAGTTGGACAGAAAATAGAGTAATTACATAGATGGAGACAAAATTTATACTGAAATGCTCTTAAAAAAGACAAAGTACCAAACTTAGGTTTTTAACTACAAGCCAAATCCCTCTGATGGCAACACAAGAGGCTGAACTGCGCAGAAGTTCCCAGTAGGAATGAATTAAAACCAAACAATTTAGATTTCCTCCCCTGCCCTTCCACATCATTTTAGTCTAGAGAGGTTTTCTAATGAAGTTCACAGTGAAGCTCCCCATACAGACACCAAGGGGAAAGGACGATAGGGAGGCAGGAATGAACACATGGATACAGACAGAGAATTTATCAGCTTGTGTGCTGGCAATGCTCTCTGAAGTGGAAATACAAAAATGAGTGAGTCCAATGCAAGGGAAGATGCTTTAAAGCAAATTAAAGATCTGGTGGGTGCTGGTCAGTGGGGAGGTGGCTGTAAAACACCACAGACACCTGATCAATCCTTGCCAGCCAGTGTGAAAATGGTCTCATCTCATCCATCTAATGGGAAATGGCCGTGGTAAATTCCTCAGTTCAATTCCTCTCACACTTCTGGTTCATGCACACACTGCTCTGCTGACAACTGGGAATCCAGCTCTTAATTATCATTCCAGCCAGAGCAGCTCCTGCTCCTCTGATCCTGCCTCACTTCAGGATGGATTACTTTGGGGTTTGAGCTTCCTCAGGCAGGAGGGCTGGATCTTACCAAGACTGAGACTGATTTCTGGTGCAGCATCCTCCCAGCATCTCTCCCCAGTCAGAGCCCAGGGCACCCTGATTGTCCCTGCAGCAGCACTGAGAGCATCTTTAAATTACCTAGGCCCTACACAAACACACTTCAAGTGAAGGAAATGAAGCTGAACATTATATAATGCACATCCAGGAACTTAAACAGTCCCTGGGAGTATCATCAAAATTTTACTCAGTCTTTTCTGTCTTCCTCAGATATTCCCAGTACAAGTCTGTCACTGCTGATTTACATCAATGCAATCTGGTTAAATAATCCTGCAGCAGTGGGAAAGGAGTCAATGTCTCCACTGAACAATGTTTAAAAATCAAGAATCATCAGTTTCAAATGTTACTGTGTACATTTTACTTTCACTGGCTAAATATAAGAATAAAAAAAAGCTGTTAAAAATGCTTTCACTCCTCAGCCATACAGTTATTAAGGCCAAAGGTATGAACTCCTCATTTGAGGGTGGGTCAGACAGATTCTGGGTTTTGTTTGATTTCATCAATTGACGCATGAACACCTCTCTCCTACCAGGCAATCAAGCAATCAGTGCAAACAAACTCTTTGCCACAGCCCCCTCTTGAAAAACAGTTGTGTGTCACAAATCCTCGCTTGCTCCAGAGGTTTGTCAGTGTACCAGTTTTGTTCTGGCTTGCAACTGTTCTCAGGGGAAAAAAAGCAGCGATGGAACACTAAAACCAATGAGATTCTAGATATCCATCCTTCAGCAGGTTGAAGTTATCCATTGAGGTCACACCTGGTTCAATTCCCAGGAAACCTTTTTATTCAGCATTTCAGAAAACACCTGGCAAGACATCATCAGTCCCAAAATTCAGCCCATCATTTCCCCAAGTGGCCACAACCAGCTCAGTGCTGCTGCTTACCTGCCTTGGGGCCAGCCCAGATGTGCTCCTGTGCCTGGGTATAAGGGACACCCATTCTTGTGATGTCTGAAGAAAAACATTCATCTGATAAATACAGGACTGCTTATCCAGCTCTTGCCTCTCCCCAGCATAAGGCTGGGATGACTAAGAGGAAGCAGAACAAATTCGCCCCCTCACACCCACAAACCCTGAACTATTCGGTTCCAGTAAAATGCAGAAGGGGCAGGAGCTCTCTGTAAGCAGAGATATTTTGAGATATCCTATCAACAAACTCTGAGTTCACAGACATGAGGTACCACGAATTTTGAAACAGCCAGACCTGGACTCGGCGTAGGAAGGTGCCAAAAATTCAATTAAGGGTTGAATTCTAGTACCTTGTACTTGTCAGACTGGTTGAAAAAATGGGTTATAATTTCCTTTTCTTTTACACCTTTACAGAGGGTTTTATAAAGAAACTAATTTATGGCTTTAAAAACCTACAAAATAAAGCTGTGATAGATTGCCTTGGTTCCTCAGCACACAGACTAAACTAAGATTAGTTGCCCTCAAGATTACTCTTGGCTACCTGCAAGTTAAACACCAAAGGTGTGGGAAGTACAAATGAGAAAAACTGCTGATTCCTGATCAGTATGTTAAAAAAAAACTAAACCCTGGGAGGAAAACAAGTGTGGTAACAGCACTGATTACATTGTCTCCTGTAAAGAGCAGCTGCAGGAGCAGACAGAAGTCTGGCAGAACAATTTGATAAAGCAACAGACTATTTGCTCCGGGAACAAGACCTGCTGGGTCAGGGGAAAAACCCACTGTGGACCCAGGGAGGAACTGGGGGATCCTCCTTCCCCCCAAACCCAACCAGAACAGTATCATGGCTTGTGGCAGGTGAATCATGCAAGGATGTAAGTTTGGTGAAATTCAGTTGGTAAATACAACAATTGCTGCAGGCACCTTTACAATCACATCTACCAATGAACATCAGAGAGAGGCACCACCCAACTAGTAACAACAGCTTCGAAAATGAGCATGGCTTAGACAATGAGCCCAACTTTCCCTCCACAAAGGAGCCCCGAGCCCCAGCCGAGCACAGGGGATGCAGGAGCGGTGTGAGATCCTCAGCAGCTCCCCAGACCAGCAATGGTTGTCATGGCTACCCTGAAGGATGTGCAGAGGAGGCTCCCACTGAAGTCCAGGATTTGCTCCCAGCTAGTTCAGGCTTGCCTCAGGCCCTACAACAACAGGGAAATGTGGCTGCTACCACAAACCTCAGGCTGCTTACAAACCCACCTGATCCACTGCAAGAACAGCCTTTTCAGTCCCTTCTGCTTTGTCCACCAATAAAACCTGTCATTTTTATTTGAAGATTGGGCAAAAAATTGCATCTCCAGCCAGCACTAGTGGAGCAAAAGCATTCTCACCTCCAGAACGTTGTGGTTTTACCACAGGAAAAGCCCACAGATGTAATGGGACACTGCTTCCCATCAGCTGCTCACTAAAAAAATTTTCCTCCTCAGCCCTCAGCCCCTCTTTCCCTCCAGCACAGGGACTGCAAAATAAAGCTCAAACCTGAGCTGGCTCCACCTGAGAAATAATTTATTTTACACAGCCAGGAAAACAGGCAGGTGTCCTGGAGGTGAGAGCAGGCAAATCAAATACCAATCCTCACAGCAACAGATACACAATTCAGGACGTGTTATTGCTTAGAACCACAGAATACAGCCAAGGAAATGGGAAAATAATTAAATATCCATTAAATGCTTTAAGCTACAACTTGATAGATAACTGGCTACTGAGGACAGTGCAAGCAGCACATGAACAGATTTACAAAGCACTTTGGGTATCAGCAGTGCAGCTCCTGGAAGTGACAACCCTGGGAAATTCTACATTTCTTGGGCTGCAGGCAGACACATCACTGCTCACTATGACATGTGTTCCACTTACAGCAAGGCAGCTCCTTCATGTAAGGGGATGCACTTACATCTTCTGTGCTGCAAAAAAAAATGTTTATCCCTAAAAAATGTTTACCCTTAGCCTGCGTGAGCATCTGACCCTGTCAAGCAGAGATTCTACAGACACATGTAGAACCAGTGAGTTTGCTGGAATCAGTTTGTCTCAGTGCAATGACATCTATATCCCAATCTACACAAACATTTATTAATAAATTAAAGGATTTCATCACCATCTGTCAATTATGGTGTCATTGCCTTCTGGAGCAGGAAACCTTGAGGTTAATTTCATTAGAGAGCTGTACAATAATGATACAGGAAATAGTGGGGCATTTAAACCTCCAGCATAGAATGACTAAGACAAGGAAGAGTCACTCTATAGGAAGTGTTTGAATCACACTAAAACCTTGCTCTCCAACATACAGCCAAGTCATGCCTTTCAGGATTCTTTATTTCTGTTTTTTAAATGACTCCACGGCACCAGGAACATTGAGAAAACCTGAAAGGCAAATGGTACACTGAAAAATTTCATATTGGCAATTTTTTCCATTGAATCCCAATGTTTTTAAACTTTCATGGAGCTTGGCACTGAGTCACTAACCTGCTGAGGCAATTATGCAAGCCAAAGTTGTCTTAATTGCACTTCCTCAAGCATATTCCCTCAGCTCTAATTAAAAAATAAAAAGAGATGCTGAGAAGCCGTGTCCAAAATACTTAAATTTGAATAGCCTAAAGCAAACATCTAAATACATGTCTAGACAATTAAAAAAGGTGGTCTTGTTTCCAAATCTACTGCTCTAAGGCCTGCAATTGGGAGGACTCATGCAATTTCTGTTTGTTTCTCCTGTCTAGGAGAAACAAATTTTTAGAAATACTTTGGCAAAGTGCCTTCCTTTTGACAGCTCCAGTGTGCCCCACAAAGTAAGAGCTATAAATAAGAGAACACAAAACCCACAAGGCTCTGTGAAGGAGAAAATTTGAAGCATTTTGGAACTTGGGGATTCTAAAAGGTTCAGAACTGGGGGTGTGTGCCTGTGGCTCATCTGAGAAAGTCAACACAGTCTGACTGGGGAGAGCTTCAAGGCTTGAGACTGAAATACTACACAGGATCTGCTCTCAGCAGACCAAAAGGGGGGGGTCTACCTGGCAAGTTCCACAGAAGTATCTTAGTTAGGCACAGGCTGTTTGGTTTTGGTGGTTTTCCCACCCATTTCTATCCCAGTGAGGGCTGCCAGTCCTGCACAGCTCTCTGAGGTCTGTCTCTCATATTCCTTGGTCTGGTGGGGAAGACCTTGACCTGACTGCTGTGGAAGGAGGGACAATGCCCAGACACAGGAGGGGAAGCTGGGTCTCAGAGGCTCTCAACAACCAATTCTGACACATTCTACCTCTGCAGTGACTTTTCAGTGAAAAAGCCAATGCAGACCTCCACTCAGGGTGCAACCATCTAGGGAAGACACCCCAAATGACACAGCAGCATTCCTTTTTCTCCCTCAGATTTCCTTAGGGCAATCTGGGAAAGGAAGGGTGAGATCTAATTCTGTAACAGTCTCTTCCCATCAGAAGCAGCAGAGATAGAACACTGCAATCAGTTATTTTAGACACAAGAACACTTCTTGCCTGCTCTTGCACATACCACAAATTTCCTTACTTACACTAAGTCCCATTTCTGTTATTTCCCTCAGCTGATCATCAAGCTCCCAGTGGCAAGCTCCCACTATAATTTAATTAAAAGGGCAGTAACTAAGTTTCACCATATGCAACTGCCAGATGCAATCAGTGCAGTTGGAGTCTAAAGGCGAGATTCCTGCATGTACTGGAGCGGAGTTTTATAAGTGATGAAAGCTGTCACTTATGTCACAGATATTGCTGTAATGCACCATGATATTACAGTTTCAGCAGCACCAAAATATATTAATAATACATCCTCTGGAAGCATTTACAGCAAGTCCATTTGGAATACTGTGTTTCAAGCATTTTTCTTGCAACTCCCTATTTATACATAAAGTCACTTCAGATACATTGCATTAGACTGTGTACTTTGCCTGGCATTATACAAGCTCTCACAGCCAATTTTAAACCTTTCAAAGTAGGAGGACTAAAAGACACAACTAATTAAGGAGAAACAAAAACAGAACAAGAACCTTTCACTGCTTAGGGGTAGGAATGGGGAAAACTGCATGAGAAGTACCCAGAAATTGTGCGTCTCTGGAGGACACATTGCTGAGTGTCTTTTAAAAGCCCATTAACCAATTCAGGCAAGTTTTCTAATATCCTTAACAAAACATAGTGAACAATGACAATCTTTAAATCTTTCCAGAATACCTAAACAGAAAAAGTATACAGTGTGAAACACCATTTCAAAAGATCAAAGTAGAAGTTAATTCTTCCATACCTTGTCCAGCTCCTTCCACAAGGACTTTAGAAGAAAAGAGATCAGGCTGTGGTATAGCTATGTCAAGATGATGAAGAAAGTTAATTAAAATGCAACAGGATTTCAGAAGAGGAGTCTATCAGTGCATGAAAGCAAGCATGACATACAAACCAGCTTGTTTTCCTACAAAATAATATTGGCTTCAGCCTTGCAATCAACACTGGGCTCCATTTACATTTAGGTAACGTCCCTCTTGCCAGGAGAGCATTATTCACTTCTGGTAACACTTCTGAGATCAGAATTACTTTCTTACAGTACAGTAATAAGACAGAGATTGCTTTACAAAAAAAAACCCCAAAACAATTAACCCCAGCATCCAAAGTAGATGTTATACCCTGATTAATTACCAGCAGCAATTCATCATTACCAGGACTGCTGCTTCTAATGCACAGATACCATTCCTCCAGTGCTTCTCTGCTGCATGGTCCCTTTCTCCATGGAAAACTCAGGATTGCAGCAGCCACTGCTGAGCTTCCAGCCAGCCCCAATCACCGCTGGGAGCAGCTGCACACCTCAGAGAGCCTGTGCTGACAGCCCAGGAGCCAGGCAGGGTCTAAGAAAGCCCAGGTTTAAAACCAGCTGACAGAGCTGTCCTGGCAAGTGTGTCCAGCCTGACCAGCAGAGCCACGGCTGAGGCACAAAATGAAAATAAAAAAGGCTCTAAAGCTGGTCTAGCACAAAGTCTGCAGAGACAGAAGGGTGAGAAAGGAGAATCACTCAGAGCGAGTTCGGTTCTGAACCAGCAAAATGGAGTCACTGAGCAAGGACATTTCAGCAAAATCAGTAATTGAGGGAAAAATTTAGCATTAAGCCTCTCCAAATATTTCTCTAACATAGCAGAATAACATCTGTTACAAAGTACAGACTTTTTTTTTCTAAAAACTACAGAATAATCTCGATGCCAAATTCAGCCAGTAGCAGGTTTTTTCACTCTGTATTTTTCACAGTGGAAAACCTCCAACAAGGCATTCCATAAGAATTTCTTTTTGATCTAAAGGATGTTGATCACTGATCTTCCCAAAGGAGTGAGAAGCATGGGAATTCCATGTGGAGAAAAAATTAAACTCCTCTTTCCTCCTACCCTAAGGCCAGTTCCAATTCTTGCCTCTCAGGCCTCAGCATCACTGTTATTTACTCTGCTTTGCTGGTATTTTTCATATATTCTCAAATATTTTCAGTTGTCTCTCTCATCGCCATGGTTTCTACAACTCCACAACTTTGGTTTTATACTGCTTGCACTTGAGAGCAGCTTTGCAAATATCTAAAAAAAACAAGCAACCAGGACATCTGCCCCATTACAGACAAGTCAGATCTAGACAGGAGGAATGAATCACCCAGTATGGCACAGTAGACAGAATTGCCACTAAAATCCTCATGCTTTTATCTCCACATCATCATTCACATCCTTCCTCTTGTTTCTTCACAAGCATCCATGAACTTAACAACTCAAGGAAAAAAACCCAATATCCAACAAATGGGACAGTAGCAGCCTCATGCCGTTCCAGCTGGGAGAGCTGGCAGGGCATGAAAACAAGAAGTGAGCTTGGTGCTCTGCATGTGTTTCTGAATTGTTCAGAGAGGATATCTGGAACAACAGCAGCTTTAAGGGAAAAAGTTATAAACAGAAAGGCAGGGAGGAAAAACTACTTCCTGCTGTTCAGGCATCTTACCCACAACAGAAGATACACAACAACCAAATAGCTTTTTCAGTGAGAGGCAAAAACAAGCCTCATTTTACTGGGGGGAATAAAATATTGGCATTTTTGTCCCGATAGTTTCGTTTATCCTGGCCTTGGAGGCTTGTGGCTATTGAAACATCACTCTTGGCTCACCATGGACAGAACAGCTCAGTTCAGAGTCCAGCACTCAAGCTGTGCCTGGAAGGTGGAATCTGGCCTTGGAGCTCACTTCTGTGCTCACTGTTCAAGCCTCATTGGTTTGTGTTTATGGGAACTGACGCTGTTCCAAGTACCCACTCCATGATGAGCCATTTAAACACCACATGGAGGGAGCTGAATTCGTCTTAATCTTGCTTATTCTCCCACACAGAGGAGTTTGCATCACATTAGACCTGACTGTAACTGCTGCAGCAATTCCCATGAACAAGAGCAATCACAGAGCACTGGAGGAACAGACCACTCGTGCTGAGCTCTGCTGGCTCACATCTACACACTCTCCCTGAGGCTCCAGCAACAGGCTCATGCTGTGCTGTTCAGAGGATGGCTGGGTTTTTTTTTTTTTTGGTTGGGTAGTTTGGTTTTGGTTTCCTTTAAAACTTTTCTACTTTGAGAACTCCAATACATAAAGGAATCGAATCATTTCCAACACCCAGAATAAAAACCAAAGGTTGAAACCTCATTGTCTCCCCTCCCCAGACCAAAGTGCCTCTTTCCCAGCAAATCTCAGATATTTTCTTATGGCAAGTTAATGTTCATTCTACCTTTTGCTAGAAAGACTGTGACACTACTCCCAGTTTTTATATGATGAGCTATGATTCATGGGTGTCCAATATTTTCCACTGGTGGGTAACACACACTCTTATTTAAAATTAGGTTAATCTTTTTAATTAGCGTGGCTTTCAAAACTAAGTAGGTTAACCTGAATTCTTGTGCATATATATAATATCCCAATTTTCAAGCTTGACATGGGTTATCTGATTTTTACGTCTAGATTAAGTTGTCAAATAGGCAAGGTGGACAGCTGCACCTCAAAGCAAGGAATTTAGACCCAGTTTGTGCCAAGTAGTTCCATCAATATAGTCACAGATGAAAAATATTTTAATTTTCAGTCAAACTGTCTCAGCAGCAAACTCATTAGGCAACAAGCAGGCAGAACGCCTTGCCTCACACAGACCCCCTGGAGCTGGTGCAGCTGCATGAGAAGCAGTGCCCAAATTATACACATTTTTTTAGTTAGTTACCACAGGACAGCTATTCCACTGGATCCACATACACCCCAGGTGTCAATGGGCAACAGCTCCTCTCTCACTGCTCTGCTAATCCTTGGTTTTGCTAATCCTTGACTAACCAAGACTCTGCTAATCCTTGAGGCAGCACACAAAGATCAGCTGTGCACCTGGGGGACTGTGGAGCACAGCCACCTCTGTCTCAAAGTTTGTAATTGGGATACATGAGACACTAAAATTACAGCAGGCCCACTTCAGAGCATGAAATCATTCACCTAAAGTTACTTTTAGGTTTATTTTGTCTTTGTTCAAATTCCTCCATGGCAGAATAGACAGAATTATACTAGCTTGAAGTGAAGGACAACACTGGCATTTGCTGTTTGAAGCAGTGAAGTGCCTGTGCAGAGGTGACAGCAGCTCCACCGGATCAAGTGTCCAAACCTGGGGGACATTCAGTGGCATGAATTTCTGCACAAAGAGGAGCCAGCTGAGACATCAGTGCTTGTTTCCATAAACATATAGGGAAGCCAGCAGCAGAAGACATCCAGCCTTCCCCAGGAGACATCTCTTTTCCAGCTCCCAAAGCCCACAGTAACCAAGGCTATTAAAGGACCACAAGTTCATTACACTTTTCCCCCAATGCTACATTAAAAAGCTTGACTTTAAACAGTTCAGTCTTCACCATTCAGAGCTGTAATATTTGTGTGCTCACTGTGGCTCCCAAAAGTATTAGTGATGTCAGACATGGCCTTGCACTTGCCCAGGCAAGACTCAAGTTTATGTCTCTACAGAGCCAGAAATTAATAGCCTAACATTTGGTTTCCCATGAATCAGAAGTTTTCATGAATTGTTACAATGCACTAGGAGGAGCAATGAAAGGCCCAGTACAATAATGGATTAAGAAAACTCAGTACAGCAAGACTTGAAAACACACTTATCACAGCTGTAATTACAAGCCTGAATGGCCACAGCTGATCCCTAACCTCAAACACTTTTGCACTCCCATTCAGTGAGCTTGCATTAGGGGAAAAAAAAAAAATCTTTACTGGGGCCTTATTAAACAAACATTTCCTTGTTCTCATTTTAAAGGTCCTACTTGTTTAACCTGTGTTATATAGAAAGAGTCAAACCATGACATTACAAAATTAGAGCTTAACTACCTCAAAGTCTCAGGTTGTTCAGATTTTCTGAGGTCTTTTTGCTGAATTGTTTCAGGGAGATAAATATTTACCTCCTATTTGACACTGGCAACTCCCCACTCACTCCCTCCAGGAACTGTTGAGATTACTTTATCCAGAAATCCAGACAAGAAAATTTCCCGGTAATGTCCTGATCAAACTGGGGATTTTGTTGTATTTATTTGGTTTATGATACTGTCAAAGAGGTCACAGTGGTTACTGTAGGGAAAAAAGCTCACATTTGGCAGGCACTCAAGCAGAGCCTTTAAAAAACCAGGAGTATTCCCTATGCTAAGTAATTTTCCCCTAGGACTGAGTGTGACACAGCCTGGCTCCAAATTCTTTAGGGCGGGTGTTTATTTTTTAATTGGACTAACAATGATGCCAGTTGAGGTAGCCAAGTATGAAATTAATATGGATTTAAAAACTCAAACTTGGCCAGTTTGGGGATGTTTTATCTCAGTCTTCCTCTTTGATATCAATCATGGAAGGAGAAGAAAAAAGGCACTAAAATGTTATTCTGATTGCGTACACACAGTGGATGGGACAAGCAGAGTTTCAAACTGTACTAAGAAAATATCAGGCTCGACTTAAACAATAGAATTTTGCTGGCAAACACAAGACAGCTCTTGAAAAGGTTGCCTGGTGAGGTCTCTACCCATAGGCAGGCACTACATGCCATGGTTTTGGTTCAGTGATTCTGGAATTCTTTGCCAGAGCAGGCCACTATGGTACAAACCTCTGCTCTGTGTCAGGGATGGGAACACAGAAGTCATCCCTGGTTTATAAATTTTATGGCTGGCATAGAAACCTCCTCAGGACTCCAGTTCTGTTCACTGTCCAGCTCTGATTTTATTCAAAAAACCTGAAAAATTAGAATTGTTTTCCCTTGGTGTAAACTAACACGAGAAAAATAATTTAAGCTGCTCAGAAAATGTTGTGTGTTTAGCTGTTTGATCCGTAAGTGGAAAAAAGCTAATTACACAACCCATTTAGGCATTTAATGTCCCAGGGCCAAGTCACTATGTCCACAGAAAGCATTAATAAACATGGCTTATCTCACTTTATGAAAGTTGTGATTACCATTTTTCAATAACTGCAGCTATCAGCAGCATTTCACCTCTCCTACCTTATGAAACCGAACCCAAACAGCAAAACCTATTTGAATTCAGCTCAAATGTGAATTCATTGGGAACATGTTCTCTTTTTGCTCCTGTGTATAATGTCAAAATTCAGGGCTGGATTTCTCAAAGTGCAGCACATCAGGGCTCAGCTGGGAACAAACAGGAGCAGCCAAGCACATGAGATCAAATAAGCCTCTAGTTTGATGCTTAAATGGGAAGTAAATATTCAAGGGCAAGAAAAAATAACACAAAATAATGCCTTCCCATTTTCAGAATTGTTACATTTTAAATCTGTCTGTAGAAATGGTCCACTTTGCATTTCAGCTACAGAACACACAAGAAATATTTAGGAAGTTTGCTCTATGGAATAAAAACTATTCTAGTACTATGTAGTTATAGTCCAAATCCCATTAGCATCAATGGAAAGACTTTATAATATTTTGCATATATTATATTATTATATAATATACATATGCTTTAAGTCATATATGTGTTATTGATATCCCACTTTTGAAATGCCACCAAGCTGTTGGCTCCCATTCAATACCAACCAACTGCCTCTTCCTTGTTCTGAAGGCAGACAAAATAATTGCAAATTGGTAGCAAACCCTCATATTTCAATTATGAGTGAAAGTGAAGAGATTCCCAGAAAAGAAACAAAATGAGTAACTTTTCATGCCACAGAGACATCATGGTTACAGTATAATGTAACATACAGGTGATCTTTAGGAATTATGTGATAAATTATCTTCAAATGTATATATTCCAACAAAATTTATATATATATTCCAGCAATATATATACCAACAAAATATTAATATATATATATATTCCAACAAAATATACACCTCATCAGCCTTTTATATGGTTAGCTTGATACATGCTGGGAACTCAGGGTAATACAGGAATGTCTAAATACCAATTCAGCAGTAGGCAGTGCTTACAATCCCTGTTTGCATTACCAAATTATGATAGGGACTTTTAAAGGCATTTTTACCACATTAAAGCCACTGCTAAGACCACCATGCTAGGTCCTTCTCCTAGAAGCTTCCAAAACTTAAGTGGTTCATCCAATGTATGCACACAAGATTAGCTCAAGGTTAAGTCTTATGATTTTAAGCTTTTCAGATGAAAAATATTCAGATTTTTACTCAAACCCAAGAAAGAGATCCCAGTCCCACAGGAACCTTAATCTCAGGTGAATCAATTTCAGAATCCACACTACTCAGGCCTAGAAATATTCCAAAGCAAATGAAAAAAAAACAAAAAAGGAACTAAAAAAAGGGAAAAAAATAAGCAATTTCCCCAAGCAATTCCATAGCTTGCATAAAGACATCAATTACCATAGCTTGTCTTCTAAATTAATGATTCACAGTGATGGATTATTCATGCAAGTCAGCCAGCTGAACATTATACTTTGACTCTGGGGAGAAAAGTATAGCATGTCTTAATTAACTAGATTTTGTATATGCCAAAAGATACCCAGAAAAACTTTATTTCTCTAGTCAACCAGGTAAAATGTGAGCAAACAGAACTAATGGTAATTGAAACATGCAAAAATCTTCCATAGTCTCAGAATCCATATTTTAAGTGAACTAGCAAGTGCACATTGCCTCAAGTGAGCTCTGTAAAATAGATCCAAATTGCCATTTTGTTGAATGAACTGACTTTAGATCTGCTCCATTTAAGCGTGAAAAAGATGGAAAATTCACATTAATATGCTGCTTCCTGCCTCTGCACAACCTTGCAAGGCTTCAGTGATGGCACAATTTCTTGTTTCTAAAGGATATCAAGTATTTTCTTGACTGAAATGCAACCGAAAACTGAAGTTTTCTATGAGTGAATGATATTATTCCAAATATTTTCCAAATGAATTCTTTGTCCTAATGGCCTCCTTGAAAATACGTAATATTTAAGTGTTGTGCAAGTCCATTGATGCTATTTGTTACTTTGATCAGGATGGTGCAAAATACCCTTACAAGTCCAACAATATCTGGGATTTGCACTTATTGGCTTTCAAAGTGTTCTTCAATCATAGTATTGAAAGATTTACAAAATAAAAATGGGAATGCCATGATAAATGTTGCAATTTATCTTTCAAGTAACTAATAGAAACGATCCAGTGTCTCTAAAAATCTATACCAAGCTGCTGTGAGGCAGCAAAGATCACCATGGCTGATGAATGGTTTGCCCAGCTAGTCACTTACATGGTTTATACAGACTGAGGTAATTTTCAGCATTAATCACAGACAAATAGATCTTTACCTTTAACAAATTAACCCCAAATGCTTCACAGCCATTCCTAGCTTTTAGGAGCATGAAGAGTCTATTTTCATTTTATACTGGAGAAATGTAGGTTAAGTAAATATCAAGTGACTTGTCCACTACCAAAAGATCTAAAAACAAGGCAGCTCTTTCACTTCTTCCCTTAAAACTATCCAATCCATTGGTGTTACCTTCTCTGAGCTCCTGGGATAATCCTAGAGCCTTTGAAAGCAAAAAATTAATTTTTGCTCTCTCAGTGCTTCAGCAATATTTCCAGGTATTCTTCCAAAGCCCTGCACTTTCTAAGGAATTAAGTAATAACTCCAGGATAGGATAGTTACGTGGATAAGGATTAGGAAGGATGGTGCAAATCAATTTCATTAGTCCCTGCCAATGCTGAGATGACAAATAGAGGGAACACATTTTCATACCTCTATCTCCATAGGGCTTTCACTAAAGGTAACAAAGATCCTTATGAGACAGCTCCTTGTAACAACTCTTAGATGCAGATTTTAATTTCTGCTGCTTTTCTCCCCTTCCAAATACGAGATGGCCTCATGCTGTTCCTGGGAAATATGCTTCCATCACTTCAAGAACTTGTCTGCATTGTGACTGAGTGAAAGCTTGTCCCCTTGCAGCTGAAGGGTATTTTGCTGTCACTTCGTATATGGGGACCTGCTATCTGTTATGTCAAATCCACAAGTGCACTGTATTCTAATATTGCATGCACATTTTCCTCCCTCACATTTCTATGTGATAAACTACTAATGGCATTTTTTGCTCCATGCATATCATCCCCTCAAAATAGATCTACTTAGAGTCAATTTGATTCTTCCTCACTGTCATGGGTATCTTAGATGCCCTGCTGCTCCATATCCCCTGTAATTAAATATTTCTGCTTGCATTTTTTCTGATATTTGTTTTCCCTGGTATCCTCCCCTATATCTAATATCCTGCTTTCTTTAGTATTTTAACAGAGGCATGGTAGGAAGAGCAGATGGGATCTGTCAGCTACAGATGATGCCAAGTAGCTTCTGAGCAAGTGGAGACTCCAACAGCTCCAAACTCCCCGTGGGGTTTGGAGACACCAGGACATGCCCTGTGCCTCAGAGATTTGGGGAGGACTAACCCGAAGCACTGTCCTGCAGCCAACTCAGAGCAAGCTGAGCTGTGCCTGCAGTGGCCACACAGGTGACAGTGAACTGGGGAGCTGCAGCCAGGCACGCACAGCACAGGACACCAGGAAGAACAGCAATAATTACAGCTACAAAGCACCACAAACAGTTCTGGGTCCTTGCAGCAGCATTTTCAGGTGGCAGAAGTCAGGAGCCTCGGGGGTTAAAAGCAGCAGAGATTTGTGAGCACACACTGCGGGTGCACAGAGCACTGTGGGCACAGCAGAGGAAAGCAGAGCATGCAAAGGGAGATCCCTGAGGACAGGCTGGGCGTGGAGGGAGCTGGATAAAACAGGCCAGGGGATCAAGAGGGAAGGCCCAGTTCAGAGGCAGAGGAATGACCTGAGGCAAAGGCAAAAGAGCCCTCCCAGACTTTCACTATTACCAGTTGGGGACAACACATAATCCCTATCTGTCACACTTAAATCAGCATTACTGCAGCATGGAAATGAGATCACAGCAACCACAGAGCAGAGCAGGGCTGAATTAAAGGGTTCAGCTCTGAATCTCCCAGGTTTCATTCCCAACAGCTGGATGGCTGCTCTTCCTAACCCTTGGCTCACTTCAGGTTCTCAGGCCCTGCTGTCCTCCTCTTCCCAGCTCCCCAGGCTGCAGATCTCCCCCGACAGCTCCCTTGGACAGACAGAACCAGGAGAGCAGATGTGCTGATGAATCCTGTGACTGGACTAATCACAACCAGAGTCCCTGGGCACAGGAAAAAGAAGCTGCTCCATAGCACATGTAGCCATGAAACATGATCTTGTTTGTCACTCTAGACCAAGGAGGTGTAGCAGGCACATTAAGCATTAATCTAAAAGTCTTCTGTCATCTTCAACTCAAACATCAGCTTTGTCAGGTGTTATCTGAACCTTTAATTTAGAAGTGTGGAGTCAGCTTTGGTTTTTAAATTTTTTTAAATCAAAACCCCACTTCTGCCTGCAATGTTACTGTGAATAAACAATGTTACTTTAATAAAGAGGTTTTTATTTACCATATGCAACTGCACATGTTTTAAAGATAAAATAGAATTACTACAGTGTTTTAAAAGTCCATATCCAGTTTAATAAGAGACTAGTTTATTCCTCTTTAGTACTTGTAAGTGTCATTAGACATCTTTCAACTCCCACTAATTACTTTGTTTTTGGCAGACATTAGTGTTTCCTCCTCCTGCTTTTTTGAATAAATCTGAAATTAACAAGTCAATAAACTGACATATTTACAGTAAAAATAACTCAGCTCCCCTGTCTTCTCCCTCCCACTTCCCATATCTCTTAGCAGATGAAAAGGTCATCGTTCACCTACAGGCTTTACAAACACTCGTGGGGACTTGGGCACTTTCCCTTTGCATCAACCTCATCTCAAGCTGAAGACCTGATATTACAGAAGCTGCTCCTGTCATCTTAGGTTTTGATTAATTGCTTTAAATAGTTTAGAAACTGGAGCAAATGCTTCTTTTGAGAAAAAGATATTTGAGAGAGAAAACATGAGTTGCTTCAGTGAACTCCAATTGCTGTGTGAAGTACACAGTCATTAAATGCTCCAGGAGCTGCTTTAATTTAAACGTGGGGGGAAAAAAAGCATTGGAAAAGGGCAGTTTTGGTGTACCAATTAAAAAATGATGTCTTAAATCTCTAGACCTTCCTTTCCAACTTACATAACTGAGATGTATGGGGAAAACTAGGGCAGCAAACATCACCTCAGCCATGGAGACAGTCCCCAAAGCCTGGCACTGTGCTGCTCTGCCAGGGAAGGAGGCAATCTCCAGTGGCTGAGTGATGCTGAGCAGTTCTGACAGGCTGGCTTTGGCAAAGTACCCACGCTCTTAACACTACCTTGACATGCCAAGGGCAGTTAAAAAAAAAATCACAGTGAAAAGGAGATGTCCAAATCCTCCAGCTCACTCCAAACCTCCACAGGAGAATCAAGGCTGGGATGGCATTGTTGCTCAAACAGTACCTGATGCAAAATGCAACAGGTGAGCAATGTTTGGGTATTTTGTCTTACTGCAAAGGGAATTAAAGCCTTTGCTTTCTGTGGTATCTGAGCAGAATTCTCAGAAATGCAAAAGCAAAACAAAGCCTTTAGTGTATTGTGCAGAAAGGTTAAAAAGGAAATGAGAGTTCGCTTTTTGGAGATGAGGAAATCCCCCCAAACTTACTGCACACGCAGAAATGTGCACAACAAAAATAGAGGGAAAAACACAGGAACTACAGCTCTTCCATGGTCTGGGGAGATCATTGCTGGTTAACAAGTGTTTGCTTTTACATCTGACAGTCCCCTGCACATATGGCACAGCTTCAGTTTTGATTCAGACAGAATAGATCTTTCTAGAAGCAGCAGATTGTCCATTAGGCCCATCAAGCCATCACGAGGCTGGAACTGTCAGACTCACACAGCAGAGCAGGAACAGAGACCATTATTAAGCAATTATTTCTTTAGCTTTAATGATAAAAGAATTCAGGGCTGAAGTACACAAAGTACATAAATTGGTGCAAAGACAGTCAGCCTATAAATTGGAAGCTAGTCAGAGAAAACTAAATACAACCACATTGTTTTAACTTTCTTCTTCTAGACAGTAAATTACTTGTCATTATTGATTCTTCCTGAAAGAAGAGTCTCAAGGTCTGCAAAAATATTTCTCAAGAATTATCATAATATTTAAATGCTGAACTAAACCAAAAAAATCCTTCACAACACACGAGGTCAAATCTCATTAACCCAAAAGCCATACATACATTTAACTCATTAGCTTGTATGAATAAGAAATTTCCTCTTTTGCCATCTCACAGCTACAGCTGCTCTGCAATGACTCCAAAAGCCCAAAAAGGACATGGATAACTCACACAGCTTTTATCCCATTAGCCATGGTCTGCAGTTCTCATAATCATTAGCTTTGAAGTGTATTAAACAAACCAGAACATGACCTTAGAGCTGGTATTTTAATCACACCACATAAGAACAATTCTTTATCACAGATACTTCATTAAGGCCACCAAACGAGATGCTATTGAGAACTACCCAAGCCACAAGTAGGCAAGGAACTGCTCTCACATTACTTTATAGCTCCAGACCTTCTCCAACACAACCCTTCTAGTCACTGCACTAAGGTGCTTTCACCAGAAATAAACCCATTCTTATTGGGATCAAAGCATCCTTACATCCCTGGCTTTTGTACTGCTTTAAATGCCAAGTACAGAGGGAAAACAAGGACCAAAAACTTCACATTTGTTACCAAACTTTGGGATTAATTTTTTTGTCTTGAAGTGGCTACAGCTTTATGTCCAGGACTATTTCACAAAGAAGTTTACAGAAAATGTGTACTTCTGTCAATTCAGTAATTCAAGATGCAGAAAGTATTTCCTTTCCTCCTGCAGGAATACATGGATGTTATTTCCCCACCTCTAAGTTCTGCTAATGTTTAGTCATCCAGCTCACAAGACCATGCTGAGAAGACACAAATTAAACCCAAATTTTTTAAGGCATTTCCAAATTTAACTACTCTGCTTTTTCATACATATAGAGTATGTATATATTCATAAAGACACATTTATCACTAATTACAGCTGACTATACAGACATCTTTCCCTACCATCTGCCCATTATACTGCATCAGAGAAATGCAAGTGTATATAAAATAGAGAACCAAACATTAACTTTGAAAACCATGCTTACACACCAATTTTTAACGTTATTTTGAACACACAGCTTAATTCAGATAATGACAGCCTGAAAACTGAGTATAGGACAGATGTACCCTATATTAATTCATCCTGTGCTTTACACAGACAGAATAATGTATTGCCCACACAGAACACAAATTGCTAGAAATTATTTTAAAAGGTATTCAGGCATGCCAACAACGTGTCTTCACTGATGATGAGCAGCCTAAAAGACAAATTTGAAATTTGGAGAAGTAAAACAATAGCTGAAAAAGCCTTTAAAGAGCAAGGAGTAGTCAGATCTTGCTGTTAAGAATTCTGCTACAACTAACCCATTTTCAGTGCTACGTGTTGTGATATGCAAGGTTATAAACTGAACTAAGCTACTACACATAAATACAACATTTACAGCAACAGAATAAATTTCAAGAGAGTTTTTACAACAATAGCATTCTGTTCACCCCTGAATATGAAAGGAGGTGACAGACACGATCATGAATAACTTTCATCTACATGTGAGCAAATCACTGACAGTGGCAGACGAAGAGACAAACTCAAAGCAAATTTTAAAATTCCAACTCAAATTGGACTAGAGGATGTGAAAACACAGGATAGACAGTTTCATGAGGTCAAATTTTGGAACTCATGACTGCCTTTAACAGGAAACTTTACACTGCTACAAGCCTTCACATTGTATTACATCTTAGGCTGCCCTGCGTAATTCTGTAAACAACCCACACCTTAAAAATAAAAAACATCAACCATTCCTGCTCCCTCCCTTCCCCTGGGAATAATTCCTCACCACACTCAACCAAGCCAGGGTAATTCTAAAAAATACAATGGGTGGAAAATAACAAAGGGTGAATCTAGTCTAACCCTCATAGTTCAAGCCCAAAAACTCCAACCAAAACCTGACAAAATCTGGAAAAGTATCACGAAATTGATAGAAGATGTAACTATCTTAAGTTTTAGCAGCTCTACGACGGCAGCTTTGCAGCTTTATTTAAAGCATACTAATTTCACTGAAAGGATAAAATACCATTAAACACACATTTGGCTCAATCTATGCTACAACATTTTGGTAAACACCTCTCTCCTACAAAGAGGGGTGTAATTTTCCATTAGACTAAATCACCAGATCGCATCAAACATGAGGGGAAAATTGAAGAAGCTGAGCTCAAAGGTGATTAACAGCACAAAACTCATACACACGATGCAGGTTTTAAGCAGCCCTTTAATACCAGGATGTGTAGAGTATTTGATACGTGAGAGATCTGATTAAAACAAAACAAGGTGGTGTGGGAAGGGGAAAATTTACACATGTAATAATGTGTAACAATCCAGGTGCCTTTTTTCCTATTTTCCCCCCACCCAGCGCCCTTGCTCACCCCTAAGGAGATGTGGATAGGGAACACGCACGGGCAGCTGCACATCGCCCCTCTGTTCCCGTAGGAACTCTTCCCACCTTGCCAGCAGCACTGCAAGAAGTTACAGCCAATGCCTGCCAAGTTTAATGCTTTAGCTGCTCATTGCCGTGTTCACATCGGGGAATTCGTGTGTCTTAACATTAGGCGACAGCGATCAGCGCTTTCAAAAAGGGAGCGTTAACAGCGACACATCAGGAATGCAAATTTCCAATCTAGAACCGAGTTGATGCTTTGATATTAATAGCAAATTTTAATCACTGAGCTCTTCCTGCAATGTAATTGGAAACTTCAAGCCTCAAAGCTTGCTAGGAGCAGAATCACCTCGACAAATAGCGCACAAGTTTAGTTCTTTTACCGGCCAGCACTCGGGGCGCAGGGACAGTGCGGGGCGCGCCGAGCAAGCGGGCAGGACGGGGCAGGCACAGGCGGGAGCAGCCGCTCACCGGCGGCTCTGGGAGCCCAGCTGCGGGCTGGGAACGGCCGCAGGAACCCGCGGGACACCGCGGGCAGGTTCTGGGGCACGGCACCGCGACACTTTCTTCACCCGAGCACAACTCCGCGGACTGAGCGCGCCTCAGCTCCGCGGGGCCGGAGAGAAGCGCGTCCCTCCGCCGGCCGCCCGCAGGAGCCTAGCGAGCACTGGAGCGGCTTCTGGGCTCGCCTGCCGCTCCCCGCCGGGTTTGTGGGGCTTGTGGTCGCGGAGGGCGGACTACGAGCCCCAGGGCCCCGCGCGCGGTTCCGGACAACGCCTGGTGTGTGGTAACACCGCGGATCTTCCTCCTCCTCCTCCTCCTCCTGCTCCTCGCGGGCGCTTCCGGCGCGGCGGCGGCGGCGGCGAAGCCCCTCGGGAGCAGCGGGGGCCCGGCGGGCCGGGGCAGGTGAGGTGCCGAGCCCTGCCCTGCCCGGCTCTCCGCGGGCTGGACGCGGGGCCCGCCGCGCCCTCCGGGGCTGCGGGAGGAGCGGTCGAGCCGCCCCCGGGCTGAGGGAGCGGCTGAGGGCGGCCTGGCCGTGCGGGGAAGGTNCGCACGGCCAGCGCCCCCCCCGCGCCGCCGCTACTCCAGCACGGAGCTCAGCTCGGTGTAACAAATACGCCGGAGCCGCCGGTTTATTCGGTCACGCAGCCCCGCCAAGGGATGAGCACGCTCACTCGCACTCACCGCACTCCCGCCGCCGCCCCGCCCGCTCCCCGGCGCCGCTGCCGCCGCTCCGCGCTCCGCCGCGGCTCTGCCGTGCAGGGCTGAGCTCGCCGCCTCTCAGCCCG